>JAQIWH010007576.1:0-11250 GCA_034695005.1 Cryptops parisi | reverse complement strand
ATAAATCGAAAACCGCATAAGTCCTTCGTATAAATCAAAAACCGCTGAAGCCCAATGTTGAAAAAATCGCATAAATAAATCGAAAATTGCAGAAATCTAAAAATAGAATTACTGAAAATTTGCATAATTCAACTTTTCGAAAGACTTAACGATTGCATAAATATAATTTCGCGTAATTCGAAATTTGCATAAATCGAAACGTGAGTCAAAAACGTGAATTACTCAAAACACGCATAAATAGAATATCAAAATTACTCGATTGAATAATGGAAACGTGCAGAAATCAAAAATGGATTTTTTGCACTATTTATGCACATACCGATAACAGTATACAGTATATGACAGTAATTTATATTAAGAGTATGGTTAAAAAGCATTTTTAATGTATGCTACTTGTTGTATAGTTTAATGTCCATACAGTTGAAAGTTTGAACTTTACCTTGAAGGCAAATGATGTCTTGTGTTGAGGAGGGGTTGTGTATCATTTCTTACAATGGGAACAAACAAGACAGTAGTCAAATCAAGATTTTAGAAAATGCGATTAACGTTTTTGTGGTAATTAGGTTTCAAATGTTCAAAAAAATGGCACCAGTAATGATTTTGTTGCAGTCTATCCATTCATCAGGGATTGAAAGAAATGACAAACGTTTAGTCCAGCAGACCATTTTACATCCTGTATGTGTAGGCCTATGGTACTTGTATGCATTTAAGATTTGGTTGTAAGTAGTACGGTATGTTACAAAAACGGCATCTTATTGATTGATTGATGTTATTGCATTCCATCAATTTAGTGCGTGGTTTTTTAAATAAAAAGGATAAATTACGATTCAATATGATGGTGTTTGGTGCAGAAGTTTGTAGACATTTTCTGTTGACATAAATATCATGGAATATGCTTTGAAGTATAAAATAATCACCAATTTATTCAAGTGTTATTTTCAATCCAGGACGTCTGTTTTTAATACATTGTTTTCATTTACAAGTAATTTTTAAAAAATAAACTAATGAATTTAGAAAGTTAACTTTTAGAAAGAATATTTTCAGCAATTTGTTTGTTTGTTTTTTTAACTACATACTGTATAACTTAACTTTTATAGAATTGGTTAAGTACACTTTGTAAATAGCACTTTCATTCTAATATGAACGGATCAGTATACTACGTTGCATATCATCTTCAATGAAAAGTTGCACACATTTGCGCTAATCGAATTTCTAAACTAGTGGTGATAGTCTCCGAAATTGCAAGTTCAGATTTGTTTGATTTGTTTCACTAAATTCGAGACCGAAGTTGCTATGTCGCTCGAGAAGGTTTTGTTGGAACGATTAGGGAAAATCAATTGAAATTAAATTGCATCAACTATAGACGGCTGCCATACACCGACCTACACACATTCTAATTAATGTCTTATTTGATTTTTTTTCTTGTTATGGATTTTTTGTTTGGTTTGTTTTTGCCTTTCATCTTGGGATTCTTCTAACTATGTGATTAGGATCGTATTTTTAGATGATTATTGCGTGAGCTAGCGTTTACATTTTTCTTGTCAATTAAAAGAGAATGTAAAAAAAAGCATGTGTTTTTTTAACCTCGTAATTACCGTTCATTTCTCCAAGTGCATGAACTTTCAATGCGATCACAAGCTGATTTCTGCAAATCAAAAAGTTCGGATACAAATTAGCTTTTGTTATTGTAGTTAAAAAGACAATGAATGAATGATGCCAGTCTTGAGTTTTGTTTTCGACATTCACCATAGTTCTTTTCCATATAAAGGTTGCATGGTATCAATGTCGAGTTTGACCACAACTTGATTACAGTTTTATTCGGGGAAAAGTACAGGATTATCCTGAGTTTACCTGTACAGGTAAATCTGATCTTTAAGTTTTCTTATAAAGTCATTACTATGGGTGGCAATAGATGCTTATTTTACTAGCGGTCATAAACAAACGACATCAATCATTGTCAGCATTTGGTTTATGGTGGTTAAGCAGCATTAATATGAGTTATACTATTCTAGTTGACCTCTTAATTTTCCCTGATCCATACATTTAAGAATAGTAATAACTGAGTGGTTAGCATTTCTAGTTAAACAAGTAGTCAGCACTTGAAGCAATTAGCATCGAATGTTGTTTCTTGGTAATACTCTACATGACAGGTGCTTGCTGCCCTAACCTACAAAATCTTGTCCTTTTATCATGTAACCTCACTAGAGTTTGGAATTATTTATGAGTAAACATCATTGCTCGCTAACCACCGAGTTCGATAGGATTTTTTCGATAAGTATTATTACCATATACATGTGTACGGTGTTGGGATGTTTTATTTCGGAATCGTGAATATAAACCCGACGCGTAAACAGCAACTTCAAGTTTCACCATTTTCATAAACTATGGACACGTACGACCATAAAGAGGAGCGGAACAGAATACGAATCGTGTGCAGAAAAAAAAATTGTAAAAGAACCATATTTGTTCTTTGCGACCGACCGGCATCTTTCACAGCTTTTAACTAAATATATTATCCCGTCACGTTCGCCTTTCAGGTAAAAATTAACATGAGAGGCAGAATCAGAAGCAATGTGTTTACATAGTTTTTTTAATGAGGTCTTGAACCTAGGACCGAAGTGCAAAAATATTCCTGATTAATAGCCAAAAAAACAACAACTAGTGGCAAGCGTAACCTTTTAAAAATTGATCATCTTACTTGACGTGTAATCTACTCAATTCATTTTAATTGAGAGTAACACGTTACGATGAAAAAATAGAATCAAGATAAATGGTTTGTCAGGATGTTTAATTTGATGTTAACGTGTTGACTTAATGTTGTACACAAAAGTTGGACAAAATATGAATGTTTAGTGGAACCAGCTTGAGATGATTCCACCGAAAACGTTGTTTTTGGTCTTCAAGATGGCTTCTTAAGTATAGTGTATTTTAATTTCTAATTTTCTATTCATGACGTTAGAGATTTTTACTTAAAAGGCTTTTCTAGTTCAAAAAAGTAATTACATGTACTACAGGTATATACCATGCATTTCAGACATAACCAGCATTTCAGTCAGGGGTGGACAAAGATCTATCTTCACACAAATATTATTAATTTCACACAAATTTCATAGTTTATTAATTTCACACAAATTTATTGAATTTATCTTCACACAAGAAAAACCTATTCGGATATCTACAGTAGAGTTATACTAAAGCCAGTGTTTGCAGAATGTAGATTGTAATGTATCAATTACATTTCTTTAATTTTAATGGTTTTCATAGTTCAGTTAATTTCATCTCACCAAAATTTAGGGGTGGACAAGCGCTGTCCCACTCTGGCTATGCCAATGCTATATAGCTATTACCTAGTAAAGTAGTCTCTCTAATATCAGAACAGCATGTGTTGGATTATTGCAGATTATCGAATTGCTGGATTGTGGGAACAAATCACTGTTTATTAATACACGAACTTATCACAACTAACCACACAATACAGGGTACTGTATAAAATGTAAAAACATGAAAAAATCCTATGTACCATACAGCAGTCAGTTATTAAGTCCATCTTCAATATCATTGCACTGCACAAGAAAATGGTCAAATTTGTTTGTTTTTTTTTGCTTTTAAAGACAGCAATTTGTTTTTTTGCTTTTTGCTTTGTTTTATGTTCCGACCTGCTACCTGCCGAGTGTCAGATTACTGGACATGTGGGACTGGCGAGGTGTCGGACTAGTCACTAGGAGACTCTACTGTATTTCTGTCTGGAACACTTTTTATTGAAGCTGGGTATAAAAGAGGCTCCCAAATCAGAGTGCATCAGATGTTTCTACAATTCGTTAGTTCACAACAATTAACTGCATAGTGGAGAATAACTCAGTAAACTCAGTACTCAGTATAAAATGTACAGTCTATGGCTGTTTCTATACAATGAGTCAAAACAAGAATGGATGTTGCAAAACAACATGACTCTAAACACGGGTTTACTTCTAGACTCCACGTGGTCACTATACCAACCACGCGATTTACTTGTCAAATAGTTCACTTGTCAAGTAATCATACATAAAGCATACCCTGTAAGAAGCGCAATATAATGTTTAATTTGGTCGTAAGATGTTGACATATTGTTGTACAGTAGTTTTATAAGTGCTGTGTGTAGCAAAACTTGCTTGAGACGATTCTGCTGAAGACGTTTTCCCACTTCTTCAAAGTATAATGAACAGTATTTAAATTTATACTAAGCATAGGGGTGTGCAGTTGCGGTTGCACACTGTCAAAAAGTATCGTAAAATGGTCAAAAGTATCGAAATATGAAAAAAAATATTGTTTTATTTTTTTCAACTTTTATTTTAGTTTATTTTTACTATAGAACTATCAAAGACTTTCTCCATCCTCAATAAACTACTTTTGGAGTGGTCTGTTAACAGTTGCTAGGTAAAATACTTGATATTAGATATTCCAATAAGAAAAATATATAAAAATATTGATGTATAAAATATCAGTATTTTAATTATCGATACTTTGGTAAGCACACCCTTATGAAACACGCTGTGCACG
This sequence comes from Cryptops parisi, assembly GCA_034695005.1. Classification (NCBI taxonomy): domain Eukaryota; kingdom Metazoa; phylum Arthropoda; class Chilopoda; order Scolopendromorpha; family Cryptopidae; genus Cryptops; species Cryptops parisi. The sequence continues at coordinate 6,714 of JAQIWH010007576.1, read as the reverse complement.
CCTATGAGACGTTAGTTTTCTCGGTTAAAACGATTCCCCACTCAAGACATTTCCAGTCAATGCGTTTCATAAAGATAAGATATAGTGTACCGGTACTTGTTTCTACACAAGTCTGACTTTGATGAATAACAAAGCATACACTGTAAGAAGATGGAAGTGCCCTGGGACTAGGTTAAGTGATACGAATCCATTAATATTCCGTAACGTAGGATGTTCCCGAACTTCGTTGTTTTTAAAGGTTAGCTCGTTAAACGATGGTGGTCATGGTCGGATGATTTTTTTTCAAGTACTATCAATGTTCGAAATCACTTTATTGACTTTTAATGGACGATGGCAGTTTATAGTTTACAAAAAAAAAGTTGGTAAAAATCATTGCTGGCATATGTTGGACGTCCATTAATCAAAGCGGTGGAATCGAATGGACGTGTGAAATTCAGGTTAACAAGTGGTTGTAAATGACAGGGTTTGAAAGGTGATCTCCAGAAGATCCTACTCAACAACTGAACTTTGGTTTCACACGGTTAAAAACAGTTAATTCAATAAGAAGCGATTATCTTGTGAAACATTGTGCAGAATTGCGGTTTTTTCCACCAAGATTGAATTGTGAAGGTGTCACGAGGTTGAAGTTGAATCTATGTTGATTTAGGAATCCATATGATGTTTGGAATATTGTATGTATGGTAATTCGGTGTATTACTAACGTAATTACAGCTTTGTTGACAAGGAGTTTGAATTTTGTATGAACCAGAGTGGAAGTACTCTACTTGGCCCTTTGTGGTAACAGTGGCGTAGATGTGTTTTTTTGTTTTTCTTTTTTTTCATGAGCAAATGCTTCATGGTCTACTTAGCTTTACAAGACTATAATCTTCCAAGAAATTTCAAGATTAAGTTAGTAGAACACGAAGCTTTAGTAAGAGTACATGTATATTATTTGTTTTGGAAAAGTGGAGCAAATTTTAACGAATAAAGCTGAAAGTGAGTTACCAACTACTCTTGTATTTTTCAATTTTTGGCACAATTTTGGAAGAAAAAACAAACAACTAAACTGACAATTGACCTGAATTTGTCAGACTAAGACAACGAAATGTAAAGCTGTATAATGCTACAACATATTCAAGTACAAGGTGGTTTTTGTTGATTAAATGTTTTTGTACAATAAGAGGTTTTTTGAAACTTCAAAAAGTCTTGTAGCAGTTTCAATTTAACACAAGTAAAATTCAAATCGGCATCTTAAGATACGTTAGCGCATATTGTAAAAAAATTATGATCTATGTCAGGGTTTCCCAAAGGGAAACCCACTGGCGGCTCACCAAAAAGAAAAAGTTGAAGCAAAAAGTTAGAATGTGAAGAGATACTTCGTTAATTTGCTCTAGTTGTAGTAAAGTGTAGTAATCAATAACCATTTTATCCCCTCCCGATTTTCACAACATAAGCTAGATGGGTCCCAATGTTTGCTACTTTGTAAAAGTGGGTCGCGGTCCATGAAAGTTTGGGAACCCCTGATCTATGTAGTTAACTTTTTTCGTAGTACCTTCAGTGTTTCAGTACCGGTATTCAATATAATTTTTGTTACCCTTTTTGGATGTTGGTATACGCATTATATTAGCTTCACCTCTGAGTTTGTGAGAGTGAGCTGGGAATTGAATGTCATCCTACAGGCGTTTAAGAATATACTGTCTGTCCGTGTCCAGTGTACCAAAAATCGCATAAAGTGAGAACCACATAAATTGAAAATTGCACAAGTCCAATGTAACAAAAATCACAATCGAATCGAAAATTGCAGAAATCGAAAATAAAGTGTATTCTTAAAAAGCATTTCAATGTACTTGTTTAAATAAGATGTATTTGGAGCTTTAATTAAAGCGTATTGAACATTCCCTATTTTAACAGGTGAAATTCAAACGGGTATCTAAGATATGAACGATACGATAGATCATACTTTATAATTTTTAGAATCTTAGCAGTTTCAATTTTTTTGCAATGTTTTCGGATAAATTTTTATTTATGGCCCATGCACAATGTCTGCATAAAAACTATAATTTGAGCTTCCCATTCTGTGGAGAAAAAATATACTCCATAATGCAGTGGAATTCGGTATTATAATCACAGATAATGTTATCAATCGGTTATTGTTATAAATCAATCGGTCCCAACGCTTTTTAATGTATTTTTCTATCAATTGCTTAATGTTATCAGCTAGTTATTGTTATCAAAAAGCACTAGTCCAAAAGTGATCATAACAACCGGATTCCACTGTATATACATCTGTACTGGCGGAAATTAAATATGCGATTTTGATTACCAAACCTAGCCTCTGGAAAGAGTCACCAGCTTAGATCGCATATTATTCGCATGATGCGAATTTTTTTTTTTTTTTAAATTTCTGCTAGTCCATATATGGTGGTGGAATAAATGCAAAATATGCAAAAAAAATGCATATTTTTTCCTCACATAATGGGAAGCTGAAATATATAGCTTTTATGAACAAATTGCATGGGTCATATACTAAAGCTCAGCCCTTTTTTTTCTTTCAATATTTAATATCAGTATTTTTACCCATTGGATGTTGATTTTCATACCACAAGAGGTTGTGGCATTTCCAACTTTTAAGTCGAGTAAAATTCAAACGATTATTTTTAAGAACCTACACGTTTGACTTTTTGTCTTAACATTTTCAGTGTTTTATTACTTTTTTTTTTTTAAATTCAGTACATTTGTCAAGGGGGGTGGTTTCTTGTTCTTTGGGAACGAAAATCACGTAACAGGATTATTTTACATGGTTTGTTAGCATAATGTACTAGGTGTTGGAAAAGGCTAAGGTTGCCTGCGTATGAACAGAGCACTGTTCCTGAGAAAGATGATATAAAAGATAAAGATGTTGTATCGCTGTCACTCGGAAAAAGCTAATGACTTTTTCAGGGCACATTTACAAAAACAACAACCAACCACCACTGGCCAGAGGAAAACTTGACTTTTAATTCTCATGTTTTCTTAGTTTTGTGGCAGAAGATTCAAAATAGTCTTGCAAACTATAGTCATTACACCCCATTTCGTCCCACTTTGAACCTTTTGTGGCCCAAGTTTGAAATTTGCATGCACTATCACCACCGGCCATGCAACCTGAGTTTGCTCGCTCGAAGAGCCTCTTAATTGCCTCCGCCAAGTCCACTTGTTGCATTTATGTTGTAGGAACTTTTCTCACTGTTGCAGCCGAAGCATGAAATAATGAGCCTCTGTAGCTATGGGAAGGTCGGAAAGGACAGGGTCAGTTCTACTTCATTGTCAAGGTGAAAATGGTTGAAGAAAGAACTTTGAGTTGAGGATAATTAGTTGTGTTGTTTTTTTTTTGTTTTTTTATTTATTATTATATTTTTTTTTTGGTAGGACTTTGTTCTTGTGAGTTTTTGATTTCTTTCATTCATCGAGAATGGCGCTGGTGGTTTAAGCGCGCATTGTATTTCAACTGGAACATTACCGTCCTCCGACTTGTTGGTTGAGTTAATGTTGTTGATTCGGTTCTCATGGCTACCATAAATAAGAACGTCCATCACTTTATGGGAAAATCGATGAAGCTTTTTTTTTATGTGTCTTGTCCACCCGATTGTTCTTCGGTCGCCAAGGGGTTGGACAAGCTTCAATAACTAAGGACTAATTTAACGCAGTTTATCGGATTGTCGTTTTTCTCTTCTTTCTCTTTTATTTTTTTTACATCTATGGATGGTATGATGAACAAAATATGGTATGAATGAAAAACTTTGAACAAAATTTTATTTTATTTTAAAATAATATTAATACCTACTTAAATTATGGTACTTGACGGAATTGCGTAAGATACATCTCCATATCCCTAATAACGATACTTACTTCAGTGTCCATGCAAATATCATTACGGTTGGAATTTCAAACCATAAACGACTGAAAGACTTAAAAGCAAATGTGATAAACAAACAAAACTGAACAACAAGCAGTTGTTTTTTGTGTACAAATGTGTTAGCAAGTGGTAACCTGGGTCGCGAAAGTGTTTGACAATTGCCACTGGCAATGTCTACTTAAAAATATCAACACCTTAAAAATAACCAAAAGATGTGAGAAAAACAGGATATTGATTCACTTGAACTTTTAATCATTTATGGCACAAACATTGATCTAAACTACTTGTTTTGAAGAACAGTGTGCAACAAATCTTGTTGCGAAATTCTAGTGCGAGCATGGGTAACTAAACACTTTCACATACCAACAGTCCTCGATTTATGCGAGTGTTGCGTTCTATTGAAACTAGACATAAATCGCATTATATATCGAAATGCTTATATAAGATGGCAAAACTATAGTTGACAAATCAATTGAAAGGGTCATTTGCACCATATGTGGCCTACATAATATGAAAGGAAATCGACTTTTCGTGATGGTTGTCACTTACACCACTACATAAGCGAAATTTTATTGCATATAACGAGTATCTATCTCGGAGGATTTATGTCATCGCATAATAGCAAAGTCATATACCAAGACTGGTGTTAATTGAGGCTGTATCTTGGAATGGAATTAGCATTTAATCGAAGGGCCTGGTGTAAAAGGGTGTTAAAGTAACATTTTTTACAATTCCGAGGAAAACGCGTTTAAAGATTTGCGGTCTTGTTGTTTATGAACCATTTCAAACTTCTTGCACTAATATATTTGCACATATTGTTGTTTTGCTCAAAATTATGCATTAAGAAGGTAGAGTTGCACCTAACACATTCGAAAACGTTTTTTGGACACAACGTTATTTAACACCCTTTCACACCAGGCCCTTCATTTATGAAAAGACTAACTCTTGACACAAAATTTCCGAAATATCTTTTAAATAAGAAATTGCTTATTTCAAATGAATGGTTAATTCGCACTTTGTGTTGTAATCTTTAGTGAGCCTATATTGTTATGTGTTATTCAGTTTTCCCCTGAATGTGTAATGATTTTATTGTTATGTAAAAATGAAACGTTTCGATTGTCGACAAAGGGGGCACTGACACTATTTTTGTTTCAATTTTCTTTCATATTTTTCTTTTCCTTTTAGGAAACAAAGTGTGTGCAAGATGTCAAATTACAACGTTTGAAATAACCGTAATCACCACCTTTTCTTTGGACCTTTTTTTCCACTCGCTACAGAAAGGATGAGAGAAGAAGAAATTGAAACGGCAATTAAGGTAACTCTTCGTGATTACCAACTTGAAAAAAAAAATCCCTTCCGATGGACTTACAAAAAAAAAAAAAAACTGGAAACATCCGCAAACCATCCTCCTCGTCATTATGTCTGTTTTTTTTTCTCTTCTTAAAACAAAAACCAGTTTAAAAATTAATAGAAAAATTAAAATTGTCAAACTCTTTTTTTTTTTTTTAACATTTATTTTTTTTTTTGGAGTGTTGATCGTGTGACCTACTGTTCTCGAAAAAAAAATTATATCGGTCTACATAATTAAAACCAGAGCAGATTAGAATTCATCTCTTCAACCGAGGGCCCCTGAGGCGATGCATTTGCATGTTCGAAATGAATTTGTTTATGTTGTAAACAAATTCACCAGTTCCTAATGTTTTTTTTATTTTTTATATTGTATTTTTTTGTTACGTGTAATCTTGTCAAACTTATTCATCTAAATACATGATTTATTTCTCGGTTCGTTAGGTTGTGATAGTGGGGAATGGCGCTGTTGGAAAGTCGAGTATGATTCAACGCTATTGCAAAGGCATCTTCACGAAAGATTATAAAAAAACCATCGGGGTTGATTTTTTGGAAAGGCAAATCCAGTAAGTATCGCGACTATTTTATTTTCATCCCTAATTGAAGAGCTTATTTCCAAAACGTCTTATCTCCATTCTAAAATCATTTTTGAGATAATAGGCTCTGTCTGACAACTATCTGGTACATTGCGGATTTCAAATACACTGGAACCCGCTATTCGTACACAATCAGTTCCAGGCGACTGTTCGAATGGCGATTTGTAATTTGGTATATATGAATGGCGAATCAGTTTATCATCCCCTAAGAAATAATGTTAATTGGATTAATTCGTTCGAGACCCATGATGCTTGTTCATAGTAATACAACCTTGTTTATAGTTTAGCTTATATAGTAATGCAGTGCTTAATGCATAAAATTATGCATACAAATTCTAAAACTAATAAATATACTGTAACAATACTGTAAATAAACATGATGATGACATAAATGAAAGGTGAAGAGGAGGAGGAATTATATTGTTTGGGTCCTTAAAGACATCTGGTAACCCTTCAGGTGTTTTTTTCTCTTTGTATTTTCTATTTCTTTGCACTAGAAGATGCTCGAAATTTGGTACGAATTTCAAGGCAACGTACGAATAGCAAGTTGAATTTTTAGTGGAACGAAAAGGTTCCAGTGTATGTTATTTTCAAGACTCAAAACTTATTATTTCCTACCGAAAAGCATTCTCAAAAACCACGTTTATATGCAAAGTCTATGGCCAAATGAATGAAAAAAACTCTTGAAAAATTGTGTTTCCTGGATTTAAGACGTTTTGGAAATAAGCTCTTCGATTATAGATGGTTTTGATTTTGTTGGTTTGTTTGTGGGGTTTTTTTTGGTGTTGTGATCGTTGATCAGCAATTTGTTTGCCCATTTTTTTTTGTTGTTGTTCAAGAAGAGCAAACTTGTTTTCTCTAAATTTTTTATTGTTTTAATTTATGTATGTGGTTGCCATT
>JAQIWH010007575.1:0-11250 GCA_034695005.1 Cryptops parisi | reverse complement strand
GATAAACATGGAACAGGGTTTTATGAAGCAGGAGGAAACGGGAGTGCCCCGAGAAAACCTGCCCCCGCGGTGTCAAAAGATGACCTGGTGTAAAAAGATGTTAAGTGACATTTTTTTGTGCAATTTTGAGGAAAACGCGTATAAAGATCTTATTTTGCCTTGCTATCTATGGGCTACTTTTCATTTCTTGCATGAATATTTTTGCACAATTGTTTTGCTCGAAATTATGCGTTAAAGAGTTAGAATTGCCCCTAACACATTCGAATATTGCTTCTAAGTCATTTTTGACAAAAATGTTTCTTGACACCCTTTTATGCTAGGCCCTTGAATCTATAATATTTATTTTAGTTAGAATCAATGTGTAACCATCGTCGATCGTACTAACGTTACAGTACAATTAACGTTTTATTACCTTTTGGTAACTTTTCTTGTACGTAGAAGGGTTTATAAAAACTAAACCAAGATGCTACTATTTCAATCGTTTTAAACAATAATCTTGAGTCTTTGGTCTATAGTTTTCAATGTAAACAATTTATTTCTTAGCAACTTCCACGGCTGTTATTTATAAAACTAGAACCACGGTTTCTTAGAACGTTACTCGTGCTGTAGTACGGGAAGTAAGTTGTTTCAGATTGAGATTTCCTACTTAACAACGCCAGTATAGACGTAAACAAAAAACAAGAATTCATTATTACCCTCATTACTTTTAAATATTACTTTGGTACGTTTTCAAGTTTTTATTTTCGTATATTATTATATTATTTTATACACTTCCATTTTCACTAATATTAACTAAAATATTATTCCACACCAACTAAGGTTAATTACAACATCAATTTATATATATGCAACATATAAAAAATAATTATAAACTTAAATAATTAAGCCAAACTAAAACAGTCGTTGAAATTAAAAATGATGGAAGTTACTATGGTTTGAATTTGGCGCCAATGTTTAAACGACCAATCACATGGACTGATTTGTGCTGTTAGTAGAGAGCGCTCTTTAGCTAACGCCTTTACTTTCACTGCTTTTTAACTCGTCCAAATGTGGCGTCGTCCGCCGTAGTATGTTGCATGTGGTCGTACCAGCGTTTGTGTTTGGGTTTTCATTTCTTTTCCAATATATTGTGTGCCATGTTCGAACTTATAAACAACGAAAGGATATCACGGGAGTGAAAAAAGTGTTGTTCGTCATTGCTCATCCTGACGACGAATGCATGTTTTTTGGGCCAACCATAATACAACTGAATCACAGAGGATGCGAATTACATCTCCTGTGTTTGTCGTCTGGTAATATGTTAATCAGATATCTAACTGTAATTTTTACGATGTGATGCTCGTATTTTAAATCACGTTGAAAAAAAAAATATGTAGTGTGTCATCAGTGTATAATGTCAACTTTAAGATGAACTAGTTTCAGTTACATGACATATACGACATTCAAGTAGGACGTGTGTTAAATAAAACGAAACCAATATGTTAACTAATAATATTCAGTTCTTAACTAATTTTTAACCGTGACACTGCGGTATTTCAAAAGTTACACGTCCCCATTGGTATTTTAAAATAATCTGATCTAAAATTATTATTTTTATTAATTATTACCCAATTGCATCATTTCTTAAAAATAAATAAATAAAATAAAATAATTCTAATGATTGTTTTTCTGTCAAAAACTTTTAACAAATTTAAGATATACTGTATATATAAGTACACTGTTCCCTGGGTCATGCTGCAGTGTTTCTGGGGGTAGACTGTGTATTACAAGACAACCACGCTTTATAACCAATACCCCAGCATCAGGCATTAAGACCCAGGGTATAACCGATGGTCTAACGTCCCTAAATATGGTTTGCATTTGGCTGTTTTGTTGTGTCCCATAGTTTACATTTCTTATATTACTAGAGGTAACCCCGTGCCATGCATGGGGGGCGGGAATCATGACGTCTTGAGGACGTCACCTGTGGGCAGCTGACACGCAGGTGGTCAGGGACCTCAGCTTGTTGGAATACGTTCTACAGCGTCTACAACATTGAAATGCAGATAGATAGACAGAGATGAAGATCTATTCTTATATATTAAGAATGTTAAATAGAAATACATTCGAAATTTATGTAATTTGCGTAAATGATAAAAATATTCTGTAATACAGGATACATTGATTTATTTACTCATATGCTTACTATGAGTACGGATTTTTGATTTATTATACAGGGTGATCCAGAAATTAGGGCTCAAGTAGGTTGTCAACCTTTCGTTGTAGCAAAACCTGTAATACATTTCGCTTTTCTACTGTCAATTGTTTTGATTTAGTATGTCTACTATGTGGAGCATATGTTTTGAAGCCATAGGTTCATTATTGCAGTCAAAATGGGTGTCATTCTGAATTGCATGCATTTTGACATGATATGACACTTGTCTCAAAAAACAAACAAATTGCAAGTTTTACCAACTAACAATTATCTTTAGATTACTGTAAGCCAAGAAAACTGATTATTTCTTTAGACTGTCCATAATCGGAAAGTTTTACATGGATATGTGAAGTTGTGTATAGTTTGGGTTGGGACAGAAGGAGTATTATGTTATAACATAATAAGTAGAGGCTACATATTATAAAGAGTACATTATTATATCACATAATCAATAAAGGTAGTATATAAGTTTATATGTGGTTATAAACTTATGTATGGTAGCATTATGCATATAATAAAGTCTGAAACATATTCATTAATTATTGCATCACGTTTGGCTTTATTAATGATCCTTGTAATGGAAGTGGATGATGTGACACTATCGAGGATTTTGTTTTTATTTTGGATATTTTTTTTTAGGTAACTTTACTCAACAAGGTCATGTACGGAAAGATGAATTGCGCAAGAGCTGCGAGATACTGGGGATCGATCCCAGTTATGTTACTGTTGTGGATCATACGTAAGTCATTAACAGTCTGCTCATAATAATTGCAATGTGCATGTATAATGTGTACAATTTGTGTATAATTTCAATCACAGTTTGAAATTTTTTAATATCTTGGTATTTTTATTTATTTATTTATTTGTTTGTTTGTTTATTGATTTTTAGGAATATGCCAGATAACCCCAAGTCCAAATGGAGAGATGATCTGGTAGCTACAATAGTATTAAAACACATACTTCAGCTCGATATAGATACGGTAATTGGATTATGATTTTTTAGCTGGACGTTCAGTTTTGATATTTAACTAGCAAAACATCTCTATCTCTATCTCGTCGTCTCTATCTTCTGCCAAAGGTCTTGGTAGTAAACTAAAACAACATTTTAAAGTTTCAAGACACTAAAACCAATCATTAGTTAGTTAGTATACAGAAATCAGTCATTTTGTGAATTTTTTATGTTTTTTAATAGGTTATTTCATTTGACAGCGGTGGTGTGAGTGGACATAGTAATCATGTAGATGTCTACTGTGGATTAAGGTATCATCAACCTTATGACAATTTTCACTTCTCTTCAGTTCAAATTTTTATGGATTTTTATTTATTATCATTATTATTATTATAGTTATTTATGCAAGGAAGGTCTACTTCCCTCAAGTAAGGATCTATATTCGTTATCATATTTTAAGACTAACAAACATTATTTTATATGCTAGTTTTGGTGCTATGGCCATTTTGAAAAATAACTTGACAGCAGCTCCACTGTGACTGTGGCACGCACTACAAATATTCACTTGTGTGTCATGAATGCATGCTCTGTGTTGTAGAATTCCTGTCACTAAATGGAGTTGTTTGCACATTATTTAACACTAGATTGGTTACCCGTGCAAAAGCACGGGTTTAATTATTAAATATTTTTGTTTGGTGTGCACCGGAAGTACTCCCTCTCCCTTTCTCTCTTCCGCGAGTGGAATGACCCAACATGTGCAATGCAATGCACGGTTCTTGGTATGCATGTGGGCCTTATGCCGTCAGCATTAGGGAAAGTGGCTTTTATTTATAGAGATTGACTTTCCTTAATAATAACACCTTTCTCGTGCTATAGCATGGGCTAACTGCTAGTGAAAAAATGATGTACTCATAAAAATGTTGACACCTCATGGTGTTTGACACCCTGTATAATAATATTGGCTAAGTGAATGTTTACTTTTTTCCCAGGTTGTAAAGTGTTCACTTTAGCAAGTGTAAATTTATTGCGCAAATACATTGGCATCCTAGATGTACCGTGGAGTTTTATTAATACGAAGTATGCGTACGTTTCATCGCAGAGAGACATTTCCTTAGCTCAAGTAAGTACCGTTTTATACAAGTACCATTTATTGTTACTTTTCAAACCAGTTTTGTAACGTTGCGTGAAATTTTCAATGCTGAAACTTGGGTTCGCAGAGAGCCATGACCGCTCACTCGAGTCAGATGCTGTGGTTTCGGTGGTTGTACGTTTACACTTCGAGGTACATGATCATCAACACGTTCAAGCAGCTGCAAGTCGACGACGACATCAGCGATGACGAATCGTGCGACAGCGATCTAGAGAAGTTAGATTGAAACGATGTTTCCTTCCAAGAACGATTTAAACGGTAATGTTTCTCATAAGGAGTCATATGGGAAATTATTCCATAATCGGATGTTGAGCATTTATTTTCACTTATTTTAAAAAAGTTTTTCATCTTGTTCGATATCCCGTTGCAGGTTTGACCTATTTAAGCAAAACAAATCATGTTCTCTTTTTTTTTTTCTTCCCTAAATCTTTGCCATACGTTGGTTTACGTCGTTAATGATACTATTTAGAGATGAAATTCTTGTTAAATATTTCCTCAGTAGGTTACTTGTTAAAAAACAAAACACGACGAAGACGTTACGGTGCTAGTCGCTAACCTAATATTATTATACCCAAGCCAAGATGACTAACGTTTCGATACTCAAGTGTTACCACCGCAACAGCCATGGGAGCGACTTGGGATTGTTGTTAACTAACCTAAACTAGTAGGTATAGACACCAGTTTAGATTAGTTAAAAAAGAAACAAAACACCACTTGATTAATCGTTAATTGAAGAATTGGGTGGAAAAACGACGTTAAACCCACTTACGTCGTTATTTCTTAAAATGCGTCTATTGAATCGTTTTAGAATTGGGTTGCCTATAATTTGCAATTTCAGACTTTTTGGAGCAAAGATATGGAACGTAATTGCATTTTTAAATTAGCCTCTAACTAAAATGAACAAGATTTTTATGCAAAACCTGTTCATTTTTCTTCTATAAACAAACAGTTAACAGCAATTATGTTTAATCTTAGATTTGAAGGTGCTAAAATAAGTTTGTCCTTTTTCTCAAAATTGAATTGAATGGTTTTGTTTTTTTTTAACTGACCTAAACTGGTGTCTACACCCATAAACATGTGGTGCCCTCATTTACCTCTGATGGTTGTTGAACACATTACGTACCTTACTTTCATTTCCTGCATAGTGATAAGTGTCGATTCTTGTCAAGTTAAGCTCCGAAAAAGGGTTCTCTTTTTTTCCGCCCCACGTTCATTTTTGATGTTTTAACTATTAAACAGCCTTGAAAAAAAACAAACTAGGTTGATTAACTATCGAAACGTATACCAAGTTAAAACTTGGTAAAAATTGTTATACGCGAGTGTGTTTCAAAAGCAAAGGATTTAGTTAAAATGTTAGCAATAATAATAATAATAGTAGATGAATATATTTTTTAAACGTCCTACAAGATTTTTTTGAAACGTAAATTGTTACGTCGACTTAACCCCTTCCTCATATTTTCTAAAATAAAAGTTTTTTACTGAACAAACTCGCTTCAAATGATTTCTATTTTTAAATAATAAAAACATATTTTTTTACACTTTAATTTTACTTGTCAGTTGAAACAGGGTGACAAATCAATTTGTTTGTTTTAGCTGAGTGAGAGGTCGACATCTAGTAACGTATTAATTTTAAAATACTTGGTTATATTAATTTTAGTGTGTTGAGAGGGCGATATTGGTGACAATATGGATTTTTAAAATAAGTTACAATAGTAGTAGTTCGACACGTCCAGTAATCTGATACTCAGCAGGTCGGTACATGAAACTATCGATTTGTAACGTGTATAAGATCCATATAAGTTACACGATTCTTTGACGTTAACAGAGTATGAAGTGGCCCATGTAGTGTATTTTTTAGTAAACAAAATCGATTTTTAAAATTTTTTATCTTATCTCAATTTTATTATTTATAAGCTGCTTCTTCGTCATTTTCTTTATTTTTGACGAATTCTTTATCTAAACGAGGGAAAAAATAATTTAGATTAATAATGGTTGACGCTAACGATTCAATGACAAATCAATGATTATGTCACTTACCACTTGAACTACTTCTGCTTTCTTTGCGTTTTCCTCCCGACGCTTCAGATTGTCTTGCCGTCGTTTCTTCTTGTCCTGAAGAAGAAAAAAAGTCGCACCGTTAAAGAATATCACGAGTAAGTATACAGGGTGTTCCTGAATTGTCGGATGAAATTTTAAACACAAGATGCTATGCATCAAACCAAAGCATTGGTAATTTCACCCTGTGTTATCTCGGAAGGGAAGAATTTCCGGAGTCATGTTTATAGGGGTGGTTTGCTTTGTTTCGATATGTAGTATCTGTGGTTAAAGTTTGACTAGAATTTCAGGAACAGTTGAACCTTTTTTGATCTAGCAATGCCAAATGTTGGATTGCGCAAGTTTCTGATACATGTGTCTTTTTAAGATTCTAATGAGTTTTGAAAGGCATTTCAAACCTCTTTAGCTTGCTTCTTGGCATCTTTCAGCCCATTTTCGAAGGATTGAACAGCCTTGTTGTCCAGTTTATTTCTCATTTTCCTGGCCCACGACGACTTCAAAGGCTTAACCGTCTTCATTGTTGAATATCTATCAAAATACATAAGTGATGCGTTTGAAATAGTTGCTATACTTTGTTGTGCTCCAAAGCTTAAGTTTTAACTAAGAATTATCCTATATACATATATGGTAAAGGTAAACAGGATTTTACTTTTGTTTCACTCCCTTCCACGGTCTCCCGGATTTAGGTTTGCCTCTGGGAATGGGATCCTGACATGAAAAAATAAACAAAAAAACAATTATGGATACAGTGTGCAACAGAATTCATTCCAAACAAATAGATTGTATATCGTACGTAGCCTATGGAAAATTGTATCTATAAAATTATCCTTTGTTTATCGACACACACGTGTGATTTTCCCCATGCTACAGCATCGGTTAAGAGGGATGCAATGCAATGATATTTAAGATGGACTTAATAACTTAACTTGTTTTGATACTTTGTACAGTACCCTGTATGGTGTGATTAGTTTTTCAAAAATTGCTGCATTAACAAAGTGATGTTGCAAAAATCCAGTAATCCGACATCCGCCGGATTAAAGAGACTACTGTATATAATTACCCATGTATTGATATAATTAATATACGTATGGGCTTACTGTTTGTTTATCACATTCTTATATTACTTAGAACGTGTTTTGATACACGTTTTGATATATTGTGAATTGTTTGTATTACATATTAACATTACTTACGTTAACCTTTTTCGTTGCTTCTTTTACTTTGGTCATTCTTTTACTTTGATTACACGAACGAACATGCCATGCGGAGATGGCGATACATAGAAAATGTGAAACATTTTATTTAGAATTTATTGGATGCATTTACTAGATTAAGTAATGTTTTTATAATAGTCAAGAATTTAATTATTAAAAATGTATTTTTAATATTTATATAAGGTTGGTATCTTAAACTAGGGCCAATTTGTAAATGGCCTTTTCAAGTGAAAACCGTCCAAAGACAGTCGATAAAGAGTACAAAATCTATGTAAATTTACAAGACTTATCGACTGTCTTTGAACGGTTTACGCGCTTAAAGCGTTCAAAGTGAACGCAACCAAGTATCACATTTTAGTAACGATTTTTGTTTGTGTGTTTGTCGTTAAATGTAAAAAGCCCATGAAAAAGAGGTTGAAAAGACTTTCAAAAAAACAAAGGTAAATTCACATAGGATGCTTGTTTTCATATCTGTAAAACTGTTTATGAGTTATGTATCTATGCATTTTAACAGTTAGTTGAATGTAATTGAACGCACAATAAAAAACGATTTAAGTGAAAGGTTGACATACAGCGAATTAAGAGTACAATGGTAAAAGTAGGCTTAATTGACATCCATTTGCACAGTAGTAGTATTTTAGATATATTGGTAAAGGTTATATTTTATCTATCACTTATTTTTTACCAGGTTATTTCATTATTTCACTGTTTGATGGTTTTTATGTGTTTTTTATTGAATATAATACAAGTCGAATTTCATTTTGCATATCTCCATTTTGTTGTGGATTTATTATTCATAGTTGTGATATTTGACACAAACCTTTCACAAAAAAAATTAATATAGGATGCAATAAAAATTATATATTGCGCATGAGTTGTTTTTTATACATTAAAAACATGTTTAATGTATGAAATTTTTTATGGTGAAGTATTATACAATTGATAATGTACAAGAAAAATTATATTATGCGTTTCTCTTTCATTAGGTGTACAATCAACAAATTTTTTGGTTTTATTTTGTTTTTGTTTTTCGTATTCTGTGTGGACTATAGACAAGGTATGTCAATGTGGTTTGTATATTACTTTACTATTATTATTATTATTATTATTATTATAACGTCCAGGTGAAGATGCGTATTTCAATACAACATTTATTTTTTTTTTGCAACAACGCAAGTTTTAATTTTTAAAAGGTCACATCGCATTTTAGTTACTTAAAAAAAAACAAGAAACATATATTTCATTAGTTTGTGCGCAAAAAAGATATATAGGCTTTTAAAAACAAAACAAAACAAAAAAGACAAATTATTAGTTCCATATGTATTAACATGAATTTGTAAATCATGCCTGGATTAGCGTGAACTTGGTACCGAACTAAAGCTGAAAATCCAAGCTTTCCTACTATGGCTGACCTAGAGGATGGGAAGGTAAGCATTTGCATACATTTCGTTTTTTATTTTGTTTATTTTCTCTATAGACAAGTTTGATTCAACTTTTGAAGTCGTTTGAAGTTAATGTTTATCGAACATCACTTTTTACGAATAATGCATTATGACAATACATAATGCATTACGTTTGATGCTTTTTGTTTATGTATTATTTTTTTTCAGATAGTCCTCATTTAACGTGGAGTAGTTAGATGACAAACGTTGGAATTTTAAATAAAAATGCTAAGATTTGCCTCATAAAAACATGGCTGGTGGTATTAGTTGTTTTTATCTTACTTTAACTCTGTCTATGGGTTTATTTACCAGGTAAGGTTAGGAAAAACAAACTACTTTTTTTTCTAACATAACCTGGTAAATAAATTCAAAAGTTTAGGTAAGATAAATACAGCGATTACTACAGTGTTGCCAACTATGTTTACGAGACAAACTCACAAGTGCCAAAATTCATTAACCAACAGTTGAATGACTAGTTTTTGTTAAATGAGGACTATTTTAAATTACTTGTGTAAGATTTTGAATGTTTTATCAAATGAGTTGAATCTGTGACAGGTTCGTCATAATATATGTATTTTACGACGTAATATATGTATATATGTCGTAATATATGTATTTTACGACGTAATATATGTATATATGTCGTAATATATGTAATATATTTATTTTTTGATAGTGAAATGTGTTTTGACTATCAAAAAATTTTCATTCATCTTTTTAATTATAGGAGATTTTTTGGCTGGATTTTTGAGAATTTGTATATTTTTAAATTTTTATTTATTTATTGCAATTCACAACCAATTTTTGAGTGGTTGAAGATTTAAAATCAAATTTCACTTTTTAAACAAATTTGAAGTTTTAACTTTTTCCTTTTTTGAATAACTATTTTTTCAAATGAAATGCATTTACTCGTAGGAACGATAAGTGCATTCACATTGACCAAAATAAAAATTTAAGATTGTTATTGATATGAATATGTGATTAGTTGTTATTAAGTGAATATATTTTTATGTTCACATACTAACTCTTTTTGCATTGTTTTCCTGAAAGAAGCCCCGTTCTTTCGACAGGCCCTGAAAGAGAAATGTGACCATAGGAAAAGTAGCGAACTCGGCAAGCAAGACAGCCATTTCGACAGTAGATCGTCGTCGAGGAATCAGAGTCGAAGTTCGAGTTCGGATAGCGGAAGTCGTGGGAAGGGTGATAACCAACGGGATTACAGGAGTAGCCGTAGGTGAGGGGTCGAACCGTTCGTATTTCCATCTAGCGGAACGTCGAGTGGGGAGGACTGGCTCAAAAGTGAATTGTGTTTTTTGTGTCGAGTAGAAACTCGAGAAGTTGCAGTCGAGACAGGCGGTCGCGGAGTTCGTCTCTTACGAAAAAACGTCACAGCGAGAATGCTGAAAAGGGCGGAGAACGTGGAACCACAAAGAAACACGAACACCGCTCGAGCCACGATTCTAAAATCTCCTTCAGACACAAGGACGGAAGTACGTCGACGGAAATTATTTTTGCTTGTCATTTTCGGAAGTTGCGAACGTTGGATGTAAGTTCCGATTTGTCTTGCTTTGTTTTCGCAGGCGATGACCATGGGCGTCATCGAAACAAAAAATCTCGTGAGAAAGAGTCGCACAAGTCGAGCCACAAACGCCATTCGAGGAGTCACAGTCGTGACAAGCGACGTCGTTCATCCAGTCGCGAGAAAAAGAGGAGCCGCAGTCGCAGCTACGAGCGAAAGAGGTCCCGCAGTCATGAAAGGAGGAAATCTCGCAGCCATAGCAAAGAACGAAGACACAGGTTTGTAACTTCTTTTTTTTTATACACTTGATGTTCGTTGAGAGAGGCGACATCTGGTGACAGATACAGATTTCAAAATCGTATTTATATCAGTTTCACTTGTGTTGTGAGTTTTCTGTGAGCGAGACATAGGGCTACATCTGGTAATAGTGATTTTTGAATAACGTATTGGTTGCACTTGTATGTTGAAATTATAGGGCGACATCTGGTGACAATCACTAATTACACCAAATCTGTAATATATGAAGTATGTTGTTAACGAATCATTTTTTGGTACTTTTTCGATTAGCAACACAAGAGAGGTGGGGCGTCGAATCGAAATGTATTTCATTTTTTAAAAGATCTTGTGTATTAACTAAGTAGTGTAAAGTAATTACAGGGTTCCCACTTTCTGGATAGTCAGTAAAAGTCAGGAAATGTCAGGGATATGAAAAGGTGTCAGGGAAAGT
>JAQIWH010007574.1:0-11251 GCA_034695005.1 Cryptops parisi | reverse complement strand
GACCCTTTTTCCCAGGGCGGTAAATACCGGTAAAAACCTGGTAAATACCAGGCCTGGTAAATACCATGCCAACCCTGTCAAAAACGACAGACATTGCCAATTGGTCATCGGCAGTTGGGCTCAGTTTTTGCGGTGGTTTTTTTGCGTCTCGTCACTGCCAACTTGGGTGGGGGGTAGAACATTTAGGAAAACGATTTGTTTTGTTTCGAACGGTTTTTTTGTTTTCCTGCATGGTTGAGCAACATGCTAATTTCTCCTTTTGTATAATGTATATCGCGTTTCCTGGCTCGTGTACGGACCAACATGATGCGCAGGTAGTATGACATTCACTCAGACTGTGGTTGAATATTCCGTTTCAGGATTTGCAGTTCTTAAATCTGGATGATGTGAGCGAGGAAGAAAAGCAGGGGATAATCAATATTCTCTATGGCAAGTCTAAAACATCGACTGTGGAGGTAAGTGAAAAATGTGTTGCAATTTTTTCGTATGTATATTTGCAGGTTGTACAATATATTTTGTCAATCGGAGATACTTTAATTTTTTTTTTGTGTTTTTCAAAACCCCTTTTGCAGTTCCCGTGGGAGCTTCCACCAGTCAACGTTACGAAATGTGCAACTACGGGTGAGTGTTTTGTGAAAATTGATTTTGTTAACCGCTATCCGTTTAACAAATTGGTTTAACAGTGCATACATTGGTAGATACAATGTATGCACTGTAGAATGTGGAAACTTGATTTACAGAAGAGTTTCGTTCCAAGACGGTGTACGTTTTGTTTATGTGTATCTTTCGTTCCTGAGCGTTTATGATGCATGCCATGTGCGTTAGCAGCCACTCTAATGGCATTGGAATTACGTGTTAAACATTGCATTATCTGTGTAGTGTGCTATATTATAAAATAGCAGATAAATTGTTACTGGTTGTCACGTACGGCAGTACGTGGTAGTTATAAAATATGAGAAAGGAATGAAACGTTGGATAAGTTGTGGATTGTGATGTCAAGTCTCAGCGAGCGAATGTATGTGATTGGAACCCTTGCAAACCAAGGGGTTGCCCTCATACGGGGTGTTGACCCGAAAGGTCGAGTCAAATTTTAACTATAGATGCTACAAAACAAATTGGCATCGGTGGTTAAAATTTGCAAGGTTAATGTGAGATTTTGCTAATTAATCACCAACACTGATTGACTGATCAGTGAACACTTGAGCTTTTTTTTGTGATTAAATTTAATTATTGTTATTATTATTATTTTAGATGAAGCATTCAAAGAAGGCAGTGAGCCCAGCTACAGCAGCGTGCCGGAGTACCCACCTTCTTCCGAAGAGATGATGTACCAGTCGACTTTTGACCCCGCGTTTCCTGTCGTCTACAGATGCAACGTTCCCGTTCACCCTCAGCCGATGCAGATGATGCAGATCCAGGAGCCGATGATGCCTGGCCACGTGTTTCCGCACGCCTCCGACTCCAAGATGTACATGCCGAACACCTACGGGCACTCGAAAATGTCTGACAAGGGCGACGTCCTGGAGCACAAGGGGCGACGGAACAAGAAGAAGCAGCAGCAGCTCTGCAAGGACAAGTCCAACTACCACGAGCCTAAATCTCAACAAGCCCAGCCTCCGCCTCCTAGTTACAACCCTATGGTCCTGGACGATTATTCCCTTTCTCCGAGTTCTCATCTAGCCTCCTATCCGGCGCCCGTGAGTCTGTCGGCCACCGATGCGCATAACATGTCCCAGCAGCATGTCTCCTACTCGTGCATGATGGCCCCTCCGTTTGCGCCCACTTATCCCCTAGCTCAATACTACACCGGGCCGTCGCAGGTGTACTACCATCAGAACACGCCCATGTATGTCTACCCCCCCGGCATGTACCACCCCACGGGGGCGTCGTACACTGGCCATCCAGCGTCGAATTTCACCCACATTGTGCCAACCGAACAGTCAGTGATCCCACCTGAACCTCTGAGCAAGGTTACGAACGTGGAAATTCAGAATCCTATGTTTTCCGTGTCGCCGAGTGAAGTGATGAACGCGCCTATTTCGAAACAAGTGCCTAACCAATTCTATTCTCAGGAAAGTGTGGTTGAACACAGGGAGCTGGGTTCTCCCAAAATCGACACCAACGAGAACGTCGCTGCCGCCGCCACAGAGCTGTCTCATCACAGCAATTCGTGCGTCACGGGAGTTGGAGAAGTTGACGACGACGACGTGGTGAACGATGTTGCTCCTCCGTGCGACAACGCCGAACAATGTGTTGTTGCCGAGCACGAGACGTGCAGCGCGAACAACGACGCTCTAGAAATTACAAACTGCGAAGTGATAGTGGCGGCGGCGGCGGTTTCGCCCACCGCTGTGCCGACGAAGCCAAAAATGCAGTTGAACCCATTGCAGGCAAAGTCGGTGACGCCCCCCATTGTTCTCGATTCTAAGAAAACATTCGCTAGCCTATTCAAAAGAGACAAATTGCCACAGGATTTTGTGTCTAAAACGAAACTTGTGAATCACACTGAGTGTGCAGTGACTCTTAGCAAGGAGAATGGTTTAGCGTCGGGATCGAAGGATGCCGTGCCTGTTGAACTGAAAGGTAATGTTTAGAACCTTAACTAAAAACTAAAATAAGTTGGTTTATTTCGTTTTTCCATTTCGTGCGCTTGATGTTTAATTTTGTTCGTTTCACTAAAGCTTTTTCTCGGTTAATTTCATCATCGAGAATTGTCAGTACGTTGTTGCAACGATCGTCCGATTTCACCGTTTTGTTTAGCAGGACACGATTGGATACGTTTTTGTTTGTTTGTTTCGGTTACAATTATAGGACAGACTTGGTACTAATATGCAATTAAAGCAATGTTCGTCCAAAAGTATATAACGTAATTTTGTTTATTTAGATTCTAGGTTAATGCAAGTCTTGAAGGTTTCTGTTGATTCGTTGGTCACATGTAATTGATAGCTTTGGCTGGCTGCAAAGAATGCAATCATCGCAAACATGCAATGCGAGTCGACGACCGTGCGATCGATGTTACGAAACGTTACATCGCACGCGATGGCAAAAAATATTTTGCTCTATTTCATGTAAAATTAACCAAAAGATGCCGACACAATGACCTAGTTACTCATATTGTAATCGCCACAAAATCACTTATTGTAATGTTTCTACTGGCTTGTTTCGTCATGTTAAAGCTTAAACGCTTAACTTTGACGGAATGAAACTCTTGACCAGTCAGGACAGAGAAATGTCACGACGGAAACGCGGATAGTGGAAATCAGGGGCGGTAACCGCGGTGAAAATACGCGACGGCAAATACCACGCTGGTGGAAACGTAAGCTTTAGGCAGGTACTTCAATATCTCAAAGTCGAGTTTTTGCAGGTGAGACAATTTGGCTTTCTCATTGTGTGGCCGTGGTTTGAGCTTGTTTGTCATAGGTAAGAGAAATTAGGGGTGTTCAGGCATCATTCGTTTCATTTAAATCGTTCAGGTTCTTTATATCAGGCTTTCAAGTATCTACTGTTCATGGTTTTTGTTTTGATTAGTATTCTAATTTTTTAGAAATCCTAAACCACACAGCACAAATTGTGAATTAATATAATTCGAATTATCTGCTAGGTATTAGT
Source organism: Cryptops parisi (assembly GCA_034695005.1). NCBI lineage: Eukaryota > Metazoa > Arthropoda > Chilopoda > Scolopendromorpha > Cryptopidae > Cryptops > Cryptops parisi. Next base: position 7,642 of record JAQIWH010007574.1, on the reverse strand, counting down.
TAACATTTAACAGTTATTACTTTACTAGATCGCGTTACTTTACATCACTGATGATATTTTTTACCTTTAATTAATTAATTTAATTTAAAAAAAAAATTGTAATTAATAAAAAATTTTTAATGTTAGGGTAGTACAGTACTATCTGATAGATACAGGTTGCACCTCATAAATCCGGCATGAGCTTCGATGGTTTGGCGATTGGAATTTTACAGTAAAATTTACAGTGAATACTGACTGACCACTTTGGTTCATAATTTTCCAATTTACAATGAATACTTTTGGTTAATGATTGTTGAATTTACAGTAAAAGTAACAGTGAATATATTTTTTAAATTTTCAGTTTATTTTGTCATTTTTTCCCTAAGCTTCACTGGTTCGGAAAATCGCTAATTCGGCGACATTTTGGTTCCAAGTTTTCTGGATTATTGGGGTTCTACCTGTACATGGTATTGAAGATCGTAATGATCGTTAATCAAATTTACATTTGATTAATTCATTATATGACTAATACAGAAAGCCGTATGAACAAAAACTAATGATCCAGTTTCATTTATATTCTTAGTGACTATTAGGAATATTGCATTCCTAACTGAATTAGTTAACGTGAATGATAAAGGATAACTACATTTCATTGTATTCATCTCTTAACTGGATTAGGATTCAGTTACTGATTAGTTGTAATAAATCTGGCCCTAGACACTATAAAAATTGTGGAGTTTGTAACCTGTACTTTTTATTTGTTAGATATACAGGGTGTCAACAATGGGATCTAAATGTTTGGAAACTCCATTGTTTTTTCTTCATATCAGGTTATAGGTGTAACAAATGTCATTCTTGGTGGAACAGAAGCAGAAATGCATAAAGTTTAAATGCGAGAATTTTGTTGTGCATGTCGGAACCACAGTGGCGCTGCAGTCGGTCATTTTACAAAATGGCAACTGAGCTGTTGAAACGTAGACGCTTTTCATGTGCATTGTTGTTCATTGTTTCAAACGCTTGAATGTTTCAGAAGTACTGTCCTCTATCCAGTTAGATCATCATTCCGTCCATTTTGTTCCTCGAGGTTTATCCAACAAAGGCAATTGGTGCTATATTAATGCGGTATGTTTTTTTGTTTATTTTTGTTGTAAAGAAGTATGTTATAAGCGGTTTGATTGTGGTTTGTAACACGAATGACTGTTCATGCAGACACTTCAAGCATTGCTGGCATGTCCTCCTTTTCATAATTTGATGAGAAGCCTGCCCACAGTCATAGGATTGAAGAGTGGAAATTCCGTCGCCCCCGTTACGGAAGCAGTGTAAGTGCTGGGATGAACGTTTCGTCATTTAAAATTGTGGATTTTGTTGTTTGTTTGTTTTTTCTTCAAAATTTTCGTCGTCGTTTATTTTTCAGTGTTGAATTTGTTCACGAGTTTTCACCGTTGGACCCGTTCAAGAAAACACCTAAGACTAACGGTACGTCCTTATTTTTTTTGTGTGTGTCAACGCTTTTGTTGTAATTGTATTGTTTGTTTCATTTGCTTGAAATATACGATTCAATAATTTTTTGTTTGCAGGTAAAACTTCCAACAAGTCTAAAGAGGAGATGATGTTTGGAGAACCTTTCGAACCAAAGTATATATTCGACATGCTTCAGAAGAGCAGACGAGATGATTTTGCAAAGGTAGTGTGTGTGTGTTTATTATACAGGGTGTTTCTTAATGGTCCAGTCAAATTTCAACCACGGATGCTACGCTTCGAAACAAAGCAAAAATTTCCATGTAAACATGGGTTCGAAAAATACATGTTGCATGCTTGAAAAATACGTGTGTGTTTTTAATGTGTATTTTCAATTAAATTTTAAACGATTTAAGTAATGTTGTGTTTGATGCAGGGTCACCAAGAAGATGCAGAAGAGTTCTTGACGTGGATGTTGAATCAGGTCCACGAAGAGATGATCAAGATTAAATCATCAGATACCAAAGACTGCAATCGTAAGTCCAACGTTTCTTCTTAAAAAGATTTTACAGGCACCAGGTTAGCATGTTTTTTTTGTTTTTGTTGTTGTCGCTGAGCTTCACGTTTAATGTCGTCCTGTAGTGAAAAACGGTGACATCTTGACTCCCAACGGAGACATTTCGAGCAACGGCGACGACAACCTGGACGACGAATGGCAAACGATGGGACCCAAAAACAAGAGCTGCACCACTCGATCGGTGAGTTTTGTTTGTTTGTTTATGGGGGAAACTTTTGCACGGGTCAACAAGACCACCTTCGATTGACCATCTTTTGCAGTTACAGTCCACACCGTCGCCAATAGTGGACATATTCGGAGGAGAGATATGTTCGGTTCTACAGCGTGCAGGCATCAAATCCCAAACCTTAGAACCCTTTTTGACTCTGCAGTTGGACATTCAGGTATGCAATTGAACATATGAGACGTGATAAATTGTATCGTTTTGAAACTTTTTGATCGTTTTTTTTGACGATGTCATTGGATTCTCGATTCGTAGGATGAAAATGTGAAGTGCATCAAGTCGGCGCTGGAGGGATTGACGGTGAAAGAAGCTCTGGAAGGCTACACGTGCAGCACAACTAATCAGGAAGTAAGTGACGTGGATACGATTGATCATCTGTAAACTCAAGGAGTTGCCCTTATCATCGATGGGTGTTGTTTTTTAAAATTTTGTTATTTATTTTTTTATGAATGAATTTTGTCCTATTTTGTGAATCGTAGATCGAGGCATCGCGCAGTATCACACTCCAGAAGCTCCCCAGCGTATTAATACTCCATCTGAAGAGGTTCGTGTACCACGATGGCGTGATCAAGAAGTTGCTGAAACGCATCGATTTTGATTTCACTTTAGAATTCAGCAAAGGCACGTACTCTTTAATATTTTCCTTTTATTTTGTGTTTCGTTTCTTTTGTTTTTATTGTCAACGTGTGTTGTGCGTCGTTCGTCTATGAATTCCATCATTTTGCTATATATTGTATTTTTTTTGGCCGTAGAGTTGCTAAGTCATAGCGGACGATCGGAAAAGAACAGAAGCTACAAGTTATTTGCTGGTAAGTGGTGTTTTTCTTTGGGGTAATTTTATTTCTATGTTGCACCCTTTAGACTAGTTTCAACTTGCGAGTTGTGTGTGGTAGTTGAGACAGGGCGACATCTGGTGAAAAATTTTACAAATTTCAAAATGTGTGTTTTTATATTAGTTTCACTTGGTGAGTTGTGTGTTGAGACATAGGGTGGTATCTGGTGACAAATACGAATGTTTTGTTTTCATATTAGTTTTAAAATTGTTAGTGAAACTAATATGCTGAGACACGGATTAGTGTGTTGAGACATAAGGTGACATTTTGGTGACAAATTTCGATTTCAAAATATGTTTGATAAATGTACTTTGTTCTTGTTGTTTTGTTGTCGAAATTATTTTTTGTTATAAATTTTTGTATTTTTGAATTGTACTTTCAGTTGTTTATCACGACGGTCAACATGCTGCTAAAGGACATTACATTGCGGACATTTACCACGGTGCGTACGGATGCTGGCTTCGAGCCGACGACTCTAAATTGAAAAGCATCGACGCCAATTTGGTGCTCAAACACGATTCACCTCGCGTGCCGTATCTTTTGTATTACAGACGAGATGATACCATCATCTAATGGTTGGTAACAGTTTCGCTTTATGATTTGCAAATTTAAATTAAAAGAAAAAACTGTTCTTCAGATTTTTGTATTCCCTCCTCCCCCCCCCCCTTCCTCCCCCTTTCATTTACTTTTGTATATCTTAACATGAAGTGTACGCAGCAGCAGCATCATTTTCACATTTTTTTTGTACATTTCGTTACGTTTGTTTTTTCTTTCTCATGTGTAACCAGGTTGCATGCTCACTTAATATAGCATCTCAACTAATTTGTAGGAATTGATTTATTAATTATTGGTACGAGCAGCTTTTTTCATTTTGTGTCAAATGACTTTTTTTTCTTGTGTGATCCTTGGCATTAACGGTGATTACAACAACAAAAGCAAACTTGATTCGTGATGAAATTATTATGGGAAATCCGTTTTAATGGTAAATTAGAATAGTTGAACGAAGGAGTCGTTTAGACAAATGGGTTTGTCTGTACTTTTTGTTTTTGTTTTATTTTTATTTTTAAGAAATTGATCTTTGTCTGCTTTTTTGTGTTTTTGGGTGTTTTTTCTTTTTTACGATCTGCGTTGGTATATATTAAATACGAATGCATTGAAATAACATGGAACATTTGTTTTGTTGAACCATTTTTTTCCCCCACCCCCGATTTCGTCGATTTCAACGAATTTTTTTGATTTTTAAGTAGAAACTTAGATGGCGCTGATGGTAGTTAAGTATATAACGATTAAAAAAAGAAGTTGCTTTACCGATTTTGTTATAAACGAATTATTACTATTTCGAGAGGAATGTGTATATAAACTGTACAGTACAGTGTGTATGCAGCTATTTTTATTGTGGGTGATCAAGTGTGTATGTGTGAGAGGTGACATATTGTGTCACGTGGAATGGCCTATATAATGAACTACTACTACTATTGCCTTGACATAAAATGGTTTATGTAGAGAAAAAGATTATAAAAAAAAAAGGCTTAGATTTATTACGAAGATTGTACATTACAGATTTTTTTGGTGAGAAATAACTAACTATATCAAGATGAATTTAGAAGTGTACATTATTTAATAATAATAATAATAATAATAACGAAAGAAAAATTCTTAACCTTTATTATTATATCATGAAAAAAGCCTGTATACGGTATATATATATATGTTTATATGTCGGGCTTTTTGTTTTAAAACGCTAATCGTTGCTAAAAAGCTTTTTGTTTTAATGCCCTCGGTTATTTCACGACCGCGTTTCATATTTGGTTGTGATTAGACTTTCTACGTAGGGCCGATTTTTCTTTTATTTTAAAACGCTGTAGTAAAAAAAAAGCACAGACTGTTGAATTAGTACAGCTTGTACTACACATACAGTTTGGTTTATTACATGTTGGTCATAACTCCTGCAAAAACATTAGTTAACATGTTTTGCGGGTCTTTTTTCTTTTTTTTTACTTTATCTTTATTTTATGTGTGCAAAATACACTATTAGGAACCTATTGTAAAGAGTTTTTGTAAATTTTTCAAAGTGATAATGGGGTTTTTCAAAGGTTTTGTTTTTCTTCGATATAACCATTTTTATAATAAAAATTATATTATAAATGCATAACTACGAACTCCGGACAGCATTGTTCATGGAAGTCCGAACTTGGTTTTGTGGAACTCCGAACTCGGTTTCCTGGAACTCCGAAAGTATGTTGCCAACGTTAGTTTATGCATCCAATGTGAGGTTTTTGTTCTTAAAATAGTGCAGCCTCAATGTTATGTGTTTTTCATTTTGTTTTTCTCCATTGTGGTGGTGTGATCTTACACTTCCGAGACTGATTGACACACTTATTTTTAATGATTATTATTATTATTTTTTTTTTTTACGTTTGATAGTTGAATTTCATGATTTAAAAAAATATGGATTATCGGTACTGGTTGTTACACGGGTGGGAGAAAATAACTTTTTTATTAGAGTAATGCATTTTGTACACTGTACTGTAAATAATAAATTGACTGCTTCCATTTGAAGAAGGATGTTCCTGAAAATGAATTGATTTTATTTTGTATACTATTTCATTGGGTTGGTTTGTGTTGTTTCTTAAGACAAAATAATTTCAGTATTTTATTTCCGATGTGTTATGTTTATGTAACTGGCAATGTGGAGTGTGAATGTGTATAGAATCCAGAGAGCATTTTATAGAATGCTTATATCCTCTTTTGGCAAAGTATGAAAGTTCAAATTTAGACGATGTGTAACTATTTATTGTTAATTTAATACATTGCCTAAACTGCAGAAGGCACGTTCTATAGAATGGCTGGATTTTGTACATTGCCGGTGTGTATTCTTTTTGGTTCGGATCAGAATGAAAAAGGAGCGACGTGGTGAGGGTAAGGTTGAATAGTTAAGACTTTGTTTCACCATTGAAATAATTGGCTATGTTATGTATGTGTATAGATAACATTGCCATAGTTTAGAACTACTGTTTTACTAAATTGGTAGAAAATATTGTGTTGATTGATTCAAACTCATGTTTTAGTCAACTTGCCACCATTTTTAAAAGGTGTCTCGCTCAAAGTGAAAAACGCATCAAGCTCAAGTATCAACTTTTATCGTTTGTTTTTTGGTACTGGCAGGTCAAGTTTTGTCGTCAAGTGGTCGTCTTCTCTCATTCAACTGATCGTTGCAAGAAAATAAAGATTGGCCATTGTAAGTATATGGACATAAATAATTTTTGTAGACTTTATGTTCAATGTTAACTCGAGCAAAAGCAAACTATTGTTTAGGTTGGGTGTTATTTCCTCGTTTAATTTTATTTGTTCTTGGAAAAATAAACCGTTAAAAAAAAGAAGGCAAAATGGTGAATTACTATACTATACTAATAATGGTGAAGAATGATTGTGTTGACTATGAGTTTATTCAAATTTGATGTTAACTTTCGCGCTCCGTCGTACGTGGGTCGGCTGCACTGCAACACTGTTGCGCAAAAAGGAGAAGCTAACTCGGCGGTGCTTTGCTCGCGCTGAGCGGACGACGGCAAGGCAACAAGCGCGCTGTGTTTATGACGTCAGACCTTACCAGTTATCGTCATGATCTCGCCTTCACCTCTGATTCGATTATCCGCGATCAGCACCCTATTGTCTTTTCCCCATCTTACATACGGATGTCATCTTAGGCGAACGAATAAACCGTGAACGTGAAACAGATTTTGAATACGCAAACGATAGCATTAACATTTGTGTTTCGTCCAACATTTGTGTTTCGTCCGGGTTATGTTAGGTTGTGCGTTAGTGAAATTGTGGAGTTGTTTTGCTTAATTATAAAGTATTTTGGAAAATTTTAAGGATAGGAAACAAAAGTTGTAAAAATTACTGTAAAGTTATATAAGAAGAATTTTATTTTTTTATAATGTTTGACAACTGTTATCTCGTATAACGGTAATGGTTATCAAACGAGTGCTGTTCCGATATGATTACAATAAGCGGTGCTCATGGCACATTGGAACTTCTTTATATAAAAGTGGCATCATTGATTTGTGAGTACAAACGATGTCAATAATTTAGTTTGTAAGCACAGTGTGAAAATATTTAGGTAAACATGTACTTTACATCGTCAAATGGCAGATTTTGGTGCCGAGTTTAGTAATGAAACAAAACTGTGTAATGCATATAGAGGCTGGATTAGGTTAGATTAATCGATTACAAATGTGTTTCATAGGATTTTGTTTGTCTTTGAACCCATCTACTGAACTTTCGCTTTCGATGCCACCAGTTGAGGACGTAAAGTGCAAGTTTTGCAATATTTTTTAACTAGAAAAGCTTTTAATTTTTTAATATCTAATTTAGCCTTTGACAGATAAAAGCAATTACTAGTATGAAAACAAAATTGCAGAACGTCTTCAAAGAGTCGTTTGATGATGTCATAATCCAACACCTGATGTCATCGTTACGTGATGTCACAATTTTCAAATGCTGTCTCCTTGGTCTTCTGCTCAGGTGTGATATAACTAACATTGTAAGTACTCATGTGTGCTTTATATTAAA
>JAQIWH010007573.1:0-11252 GCA_034695005.1 Cryptops parisi | reverse complement strand
ATAAAGTCTGAGGGCCAAATGACATAGCTTTAAAAGCCAGTCGGTGCCCTCGTTAAACCCCAAGTACCTACCTACCTACGGCGGCATTGTATACGTTATACCATTATAATGAATTAAATGTACAATACTCTATTAATTTATACTTTTGCGAAAAGGGCGATTTCCGTATTGCACGTACACCAGTTGAGCGTCGATTATTACCCTAACTAATTGGGGGTGTTCATAAAACCGATTTGTTCGCATAACTGAAAGGCTTAGAAAACTTTATGCTTTTTGAAATTTTTTTAGACTATTTAATAAAATATAAACATACAGTAAACATATAGAAAACAATTTTATATTTTCATATACTGCATATGCAGAAAAACTATTGATGTCCGATTATGCGAACAAATCGTTTTTATGAACACCCACAGCCCCCAATTAGTTCGGATAATCGACGCTCTATTATTGCATGTGCAATACGGAAATCACACTTTTCGTAACTAATAGAGTAATGCACATTTAATTTATTATAATAATAGTATTCTACAAAAATTTCAAAAAAGCATGAAGTTTTCTTAGCCTCTGTTCGCTTCCACTTTAGCATTTCGTTTAACCGTAAAATATTAAAATAAGTACCAGAACACTATCCATCATCCGAATGTACAGTATACGACTGACACACATTTAAAGTAGAATTCCCTGCACATCTGCTCGATTACCGATGTTCAGATAACCGGACGTTCGGATAATCGACGCTCTACTGTGAAAAGTTTAATATGAATGCATTTCCATTCCACTATTCAAAGTAGTAAGGTGTCTGACGTAGTATTCTTTACAAGATATTCCAATCATGGAAAACAATTATACAGGGTGACCCAAAATTTAAAACTTCAATACTAAACAAAATACAAATTGCAGATAGTATTCAGATATACCTTCACCATTGGTAACAAGATTCAACTACATTAGAATATAGTACACACTGTATAATCTATTACGCTCTACCTACAGTATTAATAAATACTGGTAAAACACGTGATCTTCTTGTCAACTTACTATTATCTCAATTTTCGTAATAGTAAACCTAGAAATATTAATTGTATCAAAGTGTGTCCTTTTTGTAATAATCGTACTTTACTATAATTAACTGTACAAGTACAATTCCTGTATTTGTACTGTACTAGTTGATTTAGGCTTAAAGTACACGCCTCCTTCGACAACAAAAATAACTGGGAGCTGTGTATAGTTTACAATGGGTGATGATATTGACTTATTATTGAGGTGGTTACAAATAGTCGAATTAGTCACTTACCAAGGTGGGTTGTGAGTTGATTAGGCTGTAATGAAGTGTCGAAGAAGCTGTCGAAAGTGTCGTCATAGAATAACTAATAACAACAACAATCTTAGGCGCCTGTTTTCAAAGTGACATTTTGGGCTGGGTGATGTGAAATAGCGAAACGAATTAAAATTAGTTAGCTATAACAAATTTATTTTTTTTCTGACGTGTTATTTTAATAATTTTATATTTATTAAATTATTGATATTAATTATTTTAATGTTTTGTTTTTTGTGTGTGTGGAAGAATTTTCAGTTGTTGTAAGCGTTATCTTCAAAAAAAAAAATCCACGGCTTGTAAAGAGCCGTTCTGTCTCGTATTATTGTTATTCTACAGAAAGGAGAAATCTCTTATGTTAAAGATCAGTGTTGTCATGTGAACTAGTAATCTATAGATAGGACAGTTCCTATTGTTAAAAACATGGAAGAGCTATTCTGTCTCTTTCGTAAGTGCATAACACTAGAGACAGGAGAGATTTTTCAAAATTTAAAGCATTGAAGAGCCGTTCTGTCTCGTTAATAAAATAATCTACAGAGAACTCCACGTTTTGTTTTATCTACATGGAAGAGCCGTTCAAAATTAATTCTAGAGAAAGGAATTAATCTTAGAGATTGAAGTGTTACCAACTTGGTGACTTTGTCGCCAAATCCAACACTACTCTTCAGCATTCCTGGCGACAATTTTCAAGTTTCACTATTAGCGACAAAATAGATACTTTCGCTTTCATGTCTATGAACATTTTGTTAAAAAACTTAAAAAATTAAAAATTTGCTTTATGCGAATTTTGATTTATGCAAATTTTGATTAATGTGATCTCAGAAGCGGGTTTCGGCGAGTTTTAAAACTTTTGAGTTTTAAAACTTTGGCGATTTTTAAAAAATTCAGTTTTCGAGTTCAGCGATTCTTGCTTTATTCGATTTTTTGTCCATCGGACTACAGAAACGAATGTATATGTAGATGCATAAATTCCAGCTTATTCAATCACAAAGGCACAAGTGAAGCTTTTACATAAAGCGTATACTAAATAACGGTAACAATTGTTGCAAAGCAACATGAGTTAAAACAATAAATTGCATAATAAAAACAAAACACAAACCCGTCATTTTTGACGGGTTATTTACTAATATTTTCATAAATGAGTACTTTTTTTTCCAAATGTTTTATAGCTACATCAGTGGTTACCAACTTCCGGTCATAATTAATTAAAATAATAAATGGATACTTAAGAAATTAGCTTAAAAGTTCGTGTTTTTAACTTTAAAATATTTTGCTAGCTTTTGCCGGTCCGCGAAATTTTTTTCTAGCTTTTGCCGGTCCTCGAATGTGAAAAGGTTCAAAACCGCTAAATCTAACAATTTAGCGACATCTAACTACTTTTTTTTTCCAAAATTTAAAGACATCTAGCGACTTTTCGCCAATTTTAGCTACTGTACATAGTAGTTGAAAAACCGTTGGCGACAAACATTTAGCGACTTTTCATCAATTCTAGCTACTTTACAGTTGAAAAAAAACCGATCTGACGACACCTATGGTTGAAAACTTCAACTACTGATGATAACAAGCTTACAAACAGGAGAGATTCCATAATGTTAAAACGTCCACGTAGGAGCCGTTCTTTCCGCAAGCAAAATGGAAGACCGAAAGGACGTTGTTCGTGACAAATATTCCATTCTTTTACCAACGTACAACGAAAGAGAAAATCTACCACTCATCACATGGCTTATCATGAAGTACCTGAACGAATTGTAAACCACCATTAACTATAATATATATAACTTTGCAATCACTGTATAATATAATATAATAAAAACACCTGTCAACTTTTGTTTCTCTAGCGATTTTGAAATCATCATCATCGATGATGGAAGTCCAGATGGAACGCTACAAGTAGCACAACATTTACAGCAACTTTATGGAAAAGACAAAATTGTAAAGTATATTAGCAACAGTAATAACTTATTTACAATCTAAATATTGAAAAACAACAATTCAATTTTTTGATCAAACAAAAACAATATACAGGGTGTTCCTGGAGCGTTTTAGTCAACTATTAACCACAGAATGCGATGCATCAAAACAAAGTAAACGACTAATATAAACATGGGTCCGAAAATTATTTCTTTCCGAGATAATACAGGGTGATGTTACGTCATTTCACGAGCTTATTCATAATCGCGGTATGCAAATGACACATTTCCGGAGACGTTCATATGGACTTTCTGCTTTGTTTTGATGCATAGCATTTGCCGTTAAAATTTGACTAGACTTTTCAAATCTGTTTTGTTTATGTAAATCGCATGTCGTACATGAAACGGACGACATATGTTAATAATGGAATCTCGTACATTCGTCAAAGGTATTGCGTCCACGGGAAAAGAAATTGGGGCTTGGAACGGCATACATGCATGGAATACAACACGCGACGGGCAATTATGTCATCATTATGGATGCCGATTTATCTCATCATGTGAGATAATACGCTTTAATACAATTTTTTTAATGTAATGTAATGTCATAATTTCGATGTCATAATGTTTTTCTTTTCGTTTTGGATAGCCGAAATTCGTCTGTGAATTCATCAAGTGAGTATAGTTAAGTTTCAACCACAGAATTTTCACTACAAATTCTAACCATCGAAACAAAAAATCCGTATAAACATGGGGCCCAGAAAATCTCCTGTTTTGACGTATCAACAACATTTACTACATTTTTTAAAATTAATTTAAAACTATTTTTTTTCACAGGAAACAAAGAGAAAAAAATTACGACATCGTGTCAGGAACGAGGTATATCGGTGACGGCGGAGTTCACGGCTGGGACTTGAAACGGAAAGTCATCAGGTAATTTTAATTTTTAAAACTAATTATTTTAAATATGTAAAAATGTTTCATTTTGAGATTTTTTTTCATTTGCAGTCGTGGCGCCAATTATTTGACGCAAATTTTACTGAATCCTGGTGCGTCAGATTTGACGGGCAGTTTCAGGTAATCATCGTCAAAATAAATTGTTTATATTTACTCATATATGTGTATTAAATATGTTATGCAATTTTTTTGTACCAAAACTAATACAAAGTAATTAAGAAAATTTTAAATAGTTTAATGTGAAAAAAAAAATTAAAAATTATAATAAAAAAAGTTGTGATGAATTATGGGACACCCCGTATTAATTTTGAAAATGTTTCAGGTTGTACAAGAAACACGTTTTGGAGAAATTGATCCAGTCATGCGTATCAAAAGGTTACGTTTTTCAAATGGAGATGTTGGTTCGTGCACGACGTATGCAGTTTTCCATTGGCGAGGTAATTTTCAATCGTTTTATATTTATTCTCACAAAATACACGATTGACGTATTTTTAAATTATTTTAGGTGCCGATTACGTTCGTGGATCGTGTGTACGGTGAATCGAAATTAGGTGGCAACGAAATTTTCCAATTTGCAAAAGGCCTTTTGTATCTATTTGCAACGTTATGATATACATTTCAAGTGCTGTCATGTTTTTTAGAGACGATGGATGTTTTATAAAAGTTTTTACTGTTTGTATATGTGAGATACATGTGATGTTTAATAAATGTTTATATGACCGAATTTATGTTTTATAGTTATTTGACGTTATATACAAACACGTGTTGAGATCACGTTAACTATTGGTTTTTAGTATCAAGTATTTTAAATGATTATTTGGTGCAATTAAAATTTGTAGGTTCAATTCTAATTTTAATTAATAAAATTAAAATTGAAGTAACAATTTGATAATTATTAAATTAGTCATTTTGCTTAAATTTTTTATACTCTTCATATTAGCTTCACTTGCGAGTTTTGATTTACTATACAAAAACAAGGCAATTTGATGGATTTGTCTTAGTTCATCGAGTGACACTGGCATCGATAAAAAAAAACAATATGGCGGACGCTACCTGTTGTAAATACATTATTCTTAGGACCTTCCTACAGGCTCAATGGATTTTGATGAATGAGGCGTCCATGGATTCGTCTTAGTCTCACGAGTGTTACTGCCTATAAAAATTTAGTTAAAAAAAAATCCGAAATTTGGTCAAACTCTTTGTAGAAATGATCCATAATTTTAGTTTAAATTTTTTGTTAAAATATCAACATTTTTTAGTTAAAATTTAGTATTACAAACAAATTTTAGTTTCAATAAATGAAAAATATAATAATAATTAAACCAAAAATTATATAAATCTAAAAATCATACGATGTCATACATACTACAATACTAACTAACAAAATGGACTTGGGACTGAACTTCTCATTGTAGACATACAAACTTGCCTCCAAGAAAACTTCTGAAGACATATCTTCAATCAAAATCACTGATAAAATTATTAATCCACCTTTTAGTGTTACCTTATTACAAATGTCACCAAAATCATGTTCACACTGAAATATTTGCTGTTTCGCAGTGTCCTACCTGTACCTTTGCGCTGTTTGCGCTTCAAACACAGTTTCTTTCCGCTAACATGCAATGACCATGGCGACAAAACTGCGATCCTTGACGTTAATGGCCGACACAGTTATGTCGATCTACTACATAAAAGTAAAGCTCTAACGTTACAAATAGAAGCGACGCTGGGTGCTAAAGCGAAAGACGTGACGCTGAAAAAGCAACGACGAGTTGCTGCGTTCTGTCCTAACGACGCGACGTATGTCGTCGCGCAATGGGCGACGTGGTTCTCTGGACATGTCGCGGTGCCACTGCATCCCCGACATCCCGAGTCGCTTCTCCGATACTTTTTGGAAGATTCGCAGTCGAGTCTGGTTTTGACCACGCGACAACTTTTGCCGGCGATCCAACCTGTCGTCGACAAGATCGACGATTTGAAAATTTTAATCGTCGACGAAACGCCGACGGACGACGTTTGGAGCTTTTCGAAATTGACGTCCATTTCGCCAGCACCGACGTTTTACGACAAAGCGTCGGCGTTGATTTTGTACACCAGCGGCACGACCGGCGCCCCCAAAGGCGTCGTGATAACCCACGCCAACGTCAAAGCGAACGCTCATAACATGATCGATGCGTGGGGTTGGACGAAACGCGACTGCATTTTGCATTGCTTACCGCTGCATCACACGCACGGCATCTTGAACGCATTGATTTGTCCGCTGATCGTCGGTGCGCAATGTACGATGTTGCCAAAATTCAACGCGTCGGAGGTTTGTTTGCTCGTTGGTTTACGTTCGTTTGTTCGTTGAACTATAGCTTGTCAAATGATTTTGTTGTCGATATCCAGGTTTGGGATAAACTTGCATCCGTTGACGATTGCGTTTCGGTGTTCATGGCGGTACCGACCATATACGCACTTCTCATCGAAGAATACGACAAGAAGTTTTCGAACAGTCCAAGTGCACGTGATTTTATCAAGGCGTTCTGTACGGAAAACATCAGGTGATTGTGGTTTTAATGATGACGTCGATGTTTTTAAAAAATTGAGGAGTTGGGTGGAATAACGGTGCAAAGTTTTAGAAACTACTTATATCTCAAAAACCGAAGATGTTACAGACATGCAAATTGGTATTTAAATTCTCCTGCAAACATAAGAAAAATATGTTTTACCAAGTTCTTAAATGTTTCAATCTCTAGATTGATGGTAAGCGGTTCATCGGCGCTTCCAATTTCCGTTCACGAAAAATGGGAAGAAATCACCGGACACCGGTTACTCGAACGTTACGGAATGACAGAGATCGGGATGGTTTTGACGAACCCTTTAGAAGGCGAACGTCGTCCAGGTAATAAAAATCTTGTTTTACTTAAAAATTTAACGTCGTTTCAACATTTGTCTCGTAACATCGTTCCGATGAATTTCTGCTCAACAGGATTCGTCGGAAAACCGTTCCCGCAAATCCAGCTGCGCGTAGCAAAGAAAAACTTCTACTCGTCGATGCAATTCGAAACCATTGCGGAAGCGACGTCGAAAGGGACCGTTGTCAAAACCGAAGACGAAGAAGGCGAACTGCTCGTTAAGGGACCGACGGTTTTCAAGGAATATTACAACCGTTCCGAAGCGACGCGGGATGCATTTACCAAAGACGGATGGTTTATGACGGGTATGAGAAATCAAATTAAACACCCCTTTTTTTTATACGCTTCAAACGGTATTAGCTTCACTTGTGGGTTTGATAGTCCATTGGTCTGTGAGCTTTCGAGTTTGTGAGCTGGGAATTGCAGAAATGGTTTGGCCACCCCTGGTAGAGTCCAATGTACCAAAGCTTGCATAAAGCGAAAACCGCATAGTCCACTGTAACAAAATTCGCATAAATCGAATCAAAAATTGGAGAATTCAAAAATAGAATTTTTCAAAACTCCCATAAATCAAATTACCATTGGCTTAGCAGCATAAACTGTTATGAACTCAACTGAAATTATAGTTTTCCCTACATTTTTTAGGTTTTACTACTTGTGTGTGATATTTGGTGTATTTTGACAGGTGATACTGTTGCATATATTGACGGTATGTTCAAAATACAAGGACGGACGTCGGTCGACATCATCAAAAGCGGCGGTTACAAAATTAGCGCATTGGACATCGAATTCCAACTTTTGCAACATCCCGACATTACCGATTGCGTCGTCGTCGGTGTTAACGACATGACGTGGGGTCAGAAAATCGCAGCGATTTTGGTTTTAAAAAACGATTCGTTGACGTTGAGCGAACTCCAAGAATGGTGTAAAGATAAAATGGCGCCATACATGATCCCGACGGTACTGAGAATTGTCGACGAGATACCGCGTAACACCATGGGAAAAGTGAACAAGAAAGAAATATTGAAACAAATGTTTCAATGAACCTTTTTCAACCGACTTCAAAATACTGCACTTTCTGCATAATTGGGAATTAACAGGTGTATTGACATTATCTGACAATTTATTCTGGGTGTTTAAAATCAATGGAAAATATTTTTGTAATTAAAAAATTTGAAACCGACGTTTCAAATGGCTGCATTATATTGTAATGAAAAACTAGGTTAGGGTTATAATTTCGTTCGAAAACTATTGACAATAACTTTAATGTTAAGTTAAATTCACAAATCACGATCGATTTCATTTTGTCGATTTATTTTTTGTTATTTAATTTTATCTAGCCTCAACTGGATACCACTAACCTTAACTACTATAGTCCATTACAAGATGAAACAGCAGAATTGAATCAGTTACAGACTAAGCACCAATCAGGGACTCGTACCAATTCACTGCCTTTCACTTTGTATCCTTACGCGTCTTAAGTTAGCTTGGGGAAAGTAAGGACTACATTCGACTAGTGGCAAAATAAGAGGTGTGAACGGTCTCCTAACTGATTCAATGCTGGTGTTTCATCTTGCAATGGACTATAGCACTACAAACGGAAAAGTACCACATTTTGTTACAACAAGAATATTAAAACAATTAATAAACCATTTTAACCTTTTTTTTTCGGTTTTTAAGGGTTTTTTGTTGTTTTTTTTATTTCAAAGAGCCGTCAAAGTTACAAATCAATTTAATTTCGCCAACAAATTTTAGGGAACGATACTTCTTTTATGTGCAGCTCTGAAATTCATAATAATAGTAATAAATGTATAATGAAAACGTTCGTTCCTACTAAACAGCATCGAATTCGATATATTAATACAAACAATACACAAAATATAAAAGAAAAACATCAATCAATCAATCCATATTTTTTTTTTTGAGCAACTGATTATTTCATAAACAAAAAAAGTAAAAACTTGATTTAAAAAAGCAATACCATGATTGCGGATAAGATATTTGTCATGATTATTACATTTTGCTATTTGTTTTTTTAAATTTAAAAGTCATGTAGCAAAATTTTTGTTTGTTTTTTTTTTGTGAAAATTATGAACCCAAAAACAAAAATTGGCAAAATATTTAACTAGTCATTTGTTTCATTTTTTGTTTAAAATAGCACTTAGAATATTCCTAAAATATATTTACAATGCTTCGACAGGTATATAAATAGTTCATATATCGGTATTTTTGTGTTGGTTAAATTTGTTTTAATGATAAAAACTCCTGCTGCAAAAAACGTCAATTTTTCGATGTAAAAAACAAAAACAAAACGCGGGAATGTTCATCGATTTTGGATGAAATCCAAATCGCAAATCGTCTAAAACAAAACAAAACAAAAAAGAAGCAGTTTCTGTCGACGAAATACTTAAAAGAGAAAAATCAACTCGGTGACTGAGACATCTGGTGTTGAATTCGTTAGTTTCACGATATTTAAACTTTGAAAAACAACAAAATAGTAAACAAAAAATTGCAGCAAGTAGCTTTGGCTAGTTAATATGTATATATATAAATCACATCTACAAATTAATTATCACAGTCTTCATTGTGCATAATGTTTGACGGGTTTTTGTTTTGTTTTTTGTTTTTTTTTAGGGGGGGAGGGGAAGGATATCCTACATTATCCACATCAAACTGCTGCTTAAAAAAAAAAAATATTCCACGTTGCGAGTTTCAAAAATTCCTAGCGAATCGCCCGTCAACAATCATTTTGTGAGCAAAAAAACAAAAACGAAAATTTTCCTTTACGATATTACGGTTCTCACCTGTTGACATTGGTGGACGAACGACCATACGCATTGGTGTTGTTGTGATGCTGGTTATGAACCGCCGAACCGTCTTGTTGTTTATGATGTATTTGCTTCTTGCGTTTGCTGCCGGCGTAGAGGCGTTGTCCGGTACCGGCGCCGGACGATCCTTGGCCCGCCGATGGACCATAACAACGCTGCGAAGCGTTATTATGCACCTTCGACGGACTGTTGTTTTTACGCGACGCCGGGTTGTGGCGGTAGCTGGGTTGATAGGTGCGGTTTCCGCTCCAACGGCGGTCCGATTCTTTAGGCGATGTCTGCGCGTCTTTGGTGGTGGTGGTGGTGGTTGTCATTGTGTTAAACGGATTCTTGAAGTTGTTGTTTGGCGACGTCCGGTTTTGAAGGGAATCGCCACCCAGCGATTCTGAATCCTGAAACGAATGAAAGAGAAACGAAGAATCGTTAATAGTGTTGAAAAAAAATCCTTAAAACATTAAAATCGTGTTTTCAAAAAGACATTTGTTATCATTCTGAATCCAATTATAAAATAATCACATTAAAAATGTTTTTTAAGCATAGTCTTAATGTACTGGCATATAGCTTACGCCATGTTGGTTTTTAATCAACAGCATATAGGCAGTGACACTCGTGAAACTAAGACTGATCCACGGACACCTCATTCATCAAAATCCATCGAGCCATTTAGCCTGTAGGAGGGTCTAAAGAATAATGGATTATATGGCATGCAACGTCTGCTATATTGGTATTTCATTGAAGCCATTATTCCAGTGTCACTGGATAGACTAAGATGAATCCATATAAACATTCATCAAAATCCATCGAGTTTGTCTTGTTTTTGTATGTAGAAGCTCACAACTCACTCACAAGTGAAGCTAATATATAGAGAGTATAAAAACTGTTAACATTCGTAAGTCTGTAAAAATATTATTAAAATTTGCAAATCTGTAAAAAATTCATAAACTCACAAAAAAAATCTTAAAACGCAAAAATAATAATAATCATAATCAAATAATAATCAAAAATCATAAAAATCGTCAATATTGCAACACAAAAAAATCGAAAAATTTATAAATCGTGTTTTGAATCTTTTTAAAGTAGGGTTTAAAATTTAACTAATTAACCTTGCTCAAAAATATATATTAGTGATAAATTAAATAATAAGAAATTTTAAAATTCTTTACTATTCAATTTAACACTAATTATTATTAATAAATAATAATTATTATTATTATTAATAAATAATGTCAATTATTATTATTATTATTTTGACATTCCACTCTTTTAAATTGAGAAGCGTCTTCAGACTGAATCGGCTCTTCATCTGCGCATGCGCTTGGCACAGGCTAGTGTGTAGTCTGTA
>JAQIWH010007572.1:0-11253 GCA_034695005.1 Cryptops parisi | reverse complement strand
CGTTTTTTATTACAGATGTGGGTGTTGCTCCAAAATTGGGATTGGTAGGTAATTATTGGTATAATAAGTAGATAAAATATTGTTCTCATTTCCTTAAGGCTAAGTATTTTCATCAGACGTTTTAAATAAAATATCTTTCTGATCATATGAAAAGTCTCACAGGAACCAATACAGTAAAATGAAAATTTTTAAAAGCAAAAAATATTAATGTTAATATCAAATAACATGTGTAAATATCCGGTAGCTCTATCACTTTAATATCACTTTTTCTTTAACTTCACTTTGAGTATGAGGTGAAAAGTGGTAGTAGGTTGGTAGGGCGAAAAAAGAAACATTTGGGACGCTGTTTTGGGATTTCAACGATAACAAACGCAACAACGCACTACTTCCATTCAAAAAGTGGGCTTTAAAAAGCCCACAATATTATAAAAGGATTTTATAATATTGTATCTTGTTTTATTTATTTACTTGTTTCAAACATCTTTGTGTTCAAAAAGATGCCTCACAATTAAAAAATATTTTTTCTTTGACCTATTCCATACAGGAATAACATTGGCAGGGAGGATACTTGCTAAACTATCGGGAGAATAAAGATAATTGCTAAGCAATAAGCTATTGTAGCAATTTGGAATAATTTTGTAACTTTGAACGAGCCGTGTGTTTTGAGGTGTAGTCGAAAAAACGACGAAAAAAGTGAAAAAAATTGAAAATCATTAACATTAACAAGTAGCTTCGTATGTTGAATAGAGCTCGTTTCACTTGAAGGCACTGACGCGATGGTCGTTTCCGTGAGTTCGTCCCCCGTTAACGCCCCCCCCCCCAACCGTTTTAGTCACCATCACGTTTTTGTTTTTTTTTTCCTCCTTTTACTACATTTATCATGCGATTGTTATAGATACTCTTTTTATTAAGGCCTTGTATTGTAGTTTTCTTTTTATGTAACCAAAGCCTTTTCATAGTTTGTATTTAACATTATTGTCTATCTGGAATTTAAATAAACAAATTAAATTAAATTAAATCAAAACAAATATGTTATGTTATGTTCCGTTGTCATGCCAATGTTATAGGCTTTAAAAGAATTTATGTTATCTGTTATAGTCAGTTACATGCTGAACCTTGTTTGTTCGTTAAAAAATAAATAAAAATAAAATAAATCTATTTATTTATTTATTTATTTGACATAAAAGCATCATAAGAAGTATAAAAAAAACAAATTCATTTCTTTATTTATTATTAAGTAATCTATTGTATACTGGTCTTTGACATTAATATTCAGCTATACTGCATATATAAAAAATGCAAAGGTCAATAACGACAATTTGATCAACATACCGATGATGAAGAAAGGACATAAATATGGGAGACCAAAGAAAGATAACGCAATTCCTAAGGGGAAAAAAACCAAAGGACTGCTTTGATTCCAGGAAATCCTCAGATTTTCAATCCCTTAAGCCCATTTCACACGTCAAACATTGCAATCAAAATCAACTGATACCAACTGTTTTTATAAATAAGCCCGAGAGCGTTTTCGGTCAAATAACGAAACAAAACAAAAGCAGTGACACACGCACGGTGTGAGTACGACATCAGAAAAACCGTTGGACTTGGATCGAAAAACATTTTCGTGTAAAATTTAGTTTTCTTATTACTATTTCTTAACTGCTTTTTCTTTCAAAATAGTTATTAGCAGTCAACTTTATCGAGCTTACATCCCATGAAATACAAGTTTGTATCAAACCTATGCGAATAGGCATATATGCTGCATGACTGCCCATGTATAAAAAATACCAATCGACAAAAATATATTCAAACGATAAATTAATGCGAAAAACGTAATGATATAAGTGTGTTATTATCTATTAATAAATGGCAAGCAGGTAAATAAACCGGTAAGAATGCCATACTGTAATTAGAAATGCTAGCAATTCTCCACGTTATTTTCTTTTAATCTATATCCTAAGAATAAGATGGCTTCCGATAATTTGAAATGAAAATAAAAATTGATTCTGCATTTTAAGTGATTTTATAAAAGTTAAAAATGTTAAAACTCTAAAATACAAAAAAAAAATAATATCGACATATCATTATAAGAATGTCTGTTTCCGGACGAGAGATATTACAATACAAGGAACCTGCAACTGGACAACCATTTAGAACAATAACCAGTTCACAATTCCATCATTCCTATCCTATCAAGTCAGAGAGAGAGAGCCGACGAAGAGTTTTCTACTCATAATTCTTAACTAAAATTAAAATAAACAAAATGATACTCGCTCGCTCCGCTATACGTGAGATGTCTTCTATCTTCCTTGATGATAGTAGCCTTGGTCTTCCGAGCAACCAAGCTGCGTGTCGAAAGACTCACGGGCTTTCCTCGCTGGAGCGTCTGTATTAGCCATGGTAGAAGAATACATGAATAATGTATTCTTCTACCATGTGTATTAGCAACATCTTCATATCAGCCAATAACAACGGTAGCAACATCATGCAACCACTTTCCAAAAAGCAATTATCGTTAAAATGTAATAGCAAAGCACTTGTGAGTAAACTCTCACTTTTCTTTAAGCATCTCATTTCTCTAATTCATTCATGCCCATGCACATTAATCATCCACCACTCCTACGATCTCGACACGTGTAAATGGTTTTACACCGTTGTGTATTAGATTTTACTGTTACGCATATTCATGATTCATCATTAGTAACTGTTACCATTATTAATATTGTGTCTTAGCAATATTTCTATTTTATTTCACAATAAGTTACACGCATGCCATTTGATTCTAAATAAACTTAATACTATTTTCTAAACGTTAATCAAAAGAAGAAAACAGAACTTTAAACACAAGAAAGAAATTTAGAATTTTATAACACTTTTAACAGTACAGAATGGCTTAATCACTTTCTAAAAAAAAACATCTATTTCATTAGTTACTAGTTTCCTTATTTATATTTCAATTTAATTACATCATCTCTTTTATTTAAACTATAATTTTCCAGAATCATGATTTCATCTAATTAATCAATGAATTAAATTTTTTTGGCAGACCCCCACATAACACATGTAACTTTTTTACCGTTTCATTTAAAATAGCGATAATAATTAAACTAGCAAAAAGCCGGGCTTTAAATGGACTCGCGCTTTGTGTTGAATGTGAACAGAGTATAAATATTTTATACTCTAATTTAGAGTATAAATATTTTATACTAGCTCGTAAAAAAAAAGAAAAACCAGAAAATTAAAGAAATTGTATGAACAATTAGAAAAACATTTGCAATTAACTAATTAAAAAACAAAAAGTGAAGTGAAAAGAAAGACACGACCGACACCTAGTGTCGAACCCGCTACACCCGAAGTGTAGTTTCTGACTGCTCTACCAACTGGACTACAGCGCCACTTAAAAAGATGAGTCCATTGAGTTGCTAAGTGCAAAATTACTGCATAAGAGTAAGCATAAATTTAGACCCGTAGACCCCTTTTTGAAAAAAAAAGGTTCACAAGATTCAGCCAAATGCCGAGTTTGGTCACATGTTGACCATTTTGGCCTTCTCCCGAGGTGGTCAACATAGGCAGGTTCCACTGTACACAATACTTTTTTTGGTCGTTTTTTTTGTTTATACTGTATAACATAAAAAAAAATTAAAACTGAATAAGCTACTGAGTAGCCACGGTACTGCCACTTAGTGGAAACTTAGGAAGACCTAAGCTTAAAACCTTACACTGGTGCTAGGTAGGTAAGTACTTTGAGTTTAACGAGAACACCGACTGGCGTTAAGGTCATTTCATTTGGCCCTCAAATTTTATCAAAACAAAAAATATGGAAAAGACGATGAGGTAGAATGATGTACATGTAGATGGAAAAGCCCGAGGAGGGTTTTATGATTCAGAAAGAGACGGGAGAACCCCGAGAAAACTTTCCTCTGTGATGTCTCCTGGTGCTTACAAAAGCATAAAGAGTGTGTTTAAAATCCCGTAAATCCAAATAATTAATTTAAATATATAAAGTTGAACTAAATTATAAAAAGACTAAATTATAAAAGAAAACCTCTCCAAAACTTCTACATCTTCAGCGGAGAAATACACTCACAAAAAAGTTATATGTACATTGTAGTAGTTGATATGTATTTGTAGTGGTCGATCGTGTGTTAATAAAATGTTAATTGAAGTCTAAATTATTCATTAAGCATTAAAACATGCTTTTATTAATTTATTGATAAACATTCAGACATATTTATTGATAACGTATTAATAAATTCAAACTGATAATACAAACAAAACATGCAAACCGGGTGGGCCAAAGAACTGTCACTAATTTTCAAATAACGATTTTTCATGTGAAAAATCTAAAACTATAACATGAAAGCTAAATTCAATATCTTTTTAATGATGTATAATTTTATGCTATGGTTTGCATAATTTGGTAGCAATGACCGCGTGAAAAAAAAAGTATCCTAAAAAAGTTATGAAATTAAGTGCGTCTTTTTGTCTTAACCGCTATTTGATGGTGACAGGTTTTCCGTCAACCCTGTATATTGTAATGCAGGCAAAAAATAAAATAGAATAGAACAAATACAAATACGACACATAAAATAATCCAACATGTTAAAACAAAATATTAAACAGTAAATGAAATGAAATTTAAACAAAATGAACGTATTTTACAAAATCAAAGTTTACATAATAAAACACAAATATAGAAAAATAGTTTTGTCATGATATATATTTGAATATTAGATCAACTATAAAAGAACATGCAAATAATTCGATACTGGCAAAACTCAACAAAGGTATCGAAATATGAATTAAAATAATGATATCCTAACAGCATAAATGTGTACATTATTATAAAACTTCGAAAGACTAGGAATTTGTAATATCATAAATATAAAATACACTCGATGTAATATGATTTAAAGTCACAGTGAACCCAGTGAATTTGAGATTTGATGCATGATCTGAAACTTCGATGATCTTTTTAAACAACCTATTACGTTGAGTTTCAATTATCATTATTTAATGTACATATATTTAAAATAGAATACAGTTGAATCAATTGTATTGTTTGGCTACTCCAGTCATTTTCAACTTAGTGGAGATCGATGGGGTTCACTATAGATATGTCACAATGCTTACGTAACATAACATTCAATGTGACATCAACATTGTTAATAATTTTTATGTGACATCTTAAAAATACAGGGTGTCAGAAAAAGAACTGAATCCGGAGTTTGCAATGATATTTAATTAATGATGTTTTGAGATGTATGCAGCATATATGCTGCTTTTAAAGTGAAATGCCACAAGTTCATTTACACATTAGGGTAACTAAATTTTGTGTCTAATTTACAGTTATGCAGAGATGAAAACAAAATTTCATCTCGAACCACACTCGGGTAAGAATATCCATGAAAGTTGGTACAAAGATTATGGCTGCCGATATTGAATGGTCTTGGGTTTTTATTGGTGAAGTCATTATTGCAGCACGACGCATTTGTAGCTATATGGTCTAAACCAGATAGTGTTGCTATCTGGTGCACACTAATTGAAGGGCCTGGTGAAAAAGAGCTTTAATTAACATTTTTACAATTTCGAGAAAAACGTGTTTAAAGATCTGAACTTGCTTTGCTGCCGATGACTCACCTCACATTTCTTGCACTAATATCTTTGCACATATAATTGTTTAGCTTAAAATTATGTGATAGAGAGGTAAAATTGCACTTAACACATTCGAAAATGCTTCTAGGTCATTTCTGACCAAAAGTTTACTTAACACCCTTTTTCACCTTGAATATAGTAACTTGAATATAGTAACTTCACCAATATGCTCAAAACGCCACCAAAGGTGATCCAAATAAAAAATAAATTTTATTTGAAACCCCGGATTTCTCTTCGGACACTCTGTACATTTGATTTTTTGTGCGAAAAAATAGTGCAATGTTATGCGTTAAAAAAATTCTCACCTTCACTCATACATGGCACAAAAAATATAATTTGTAAATCATGCACACATTTCCATTCATTCCATGTAGACAATACTTAATAAACGTAACACGACTTGCACACAAATTAAAACAAAACAAAATATGAATATCTATAGTTTTTTAACGAGTCACAAACGTTGTTTTCTTCTTTTGTCTTACAAACAGCAAGGTGGCTATGACGCACGCAACCAATAGGAACGCTGCAACACCCACCAGAATCCACATGATGAGTTCGTAATCAGTTGCTGAAGCTGCTTGTTCAACTGTATGTTCTGTTGTTTGTTCACTCTGAGTTTCGGCTAACATGTTGACGTAATGTAGGAATGACATGGAATCAGCACGATACCTCCTTTGTTCTCTAGTTGGTCTATCGAGGAGAAGGTAGTTCGTGAAGTCCGCATACTTTTGCTGGGAATTCCATTCTGGGCTGATGGACTGACTGTTGAAAAAATTAAACGTTAACATATCTGTATTTATTTCAAAGATAAACTGATGTAGCCGTCAGAATGAAATCAATTACTGGTTTGTGATAAAGTTGCTCCACAAGCGGGTTATTTCTTCTTGCATTGCACTGTCTTCAATAGGAAGTACGTTGTTGTTGGTGAGGTAAAGCAACTCATCACCATGTGCTACAGCTGAAAATACGATTAAATTTTTTTTGAGTAAATTGTACGTATAGCACAATAATGTATAAATCTTAAAGAACAATTAAATATCATTCTAAAGTTATTAAATTACAGAATCAAAAACAAAAATTTACCTCTTCGAAGGCCAGCGACCACTGGTTGGGAACGATTATCGAGATTATTTATCAAAGGTTCCAACGTCGACAAACGTCCTCTGTAATCGAAAACGTATGAAAATACTTCAGCATTGGTTGCTTGACGATAAAGACTGGCCCATCGTTCTTGACATTCGTTGTATAAAAGATCAGTCATAACCTAAAAATTGGATTCTAGTTAGTTGAAAACATTTTCAAATGTCGATTGTCGTAGTTTATCAAGAAAATCTCTCGAGAAACAACAACAAACGATTAACAAAACAAAACGAAATAAGAATGTCTAAATGAATCTTACTTGTACAGTTGCTTTAGTGACCATTTCAGCATCGTCCATGTTGACATCTCTAAAGTATTGGTATCTCATTAACGCAAGGATTTCGTCAATACGAGTTGAGTATTGCGTCATATGCTTCACTATGTCTGGTAATATTTTCTGAACAACTTTAGTCACTGAAAGTTGCTGGTCTTCTGCTTGTTGAAGTCGATGAGTGAACATTTCTAAACGTGAAAAACAGACAAAGTTATTAAACTGCTGAAGAGTATAATAGACTAAAGTGATGACACACACGCGAATTTTAACAAACAATGAACAAACAATGTTAAAAATCACAGAATTAGCCAAAAACATATTTTTGCTAAAAAAAACATGCTGATGTTATTGGCAAAGTATAGATTCCAGGAATTTTATAGATTGTCTATTTTTTTTTGGCAAGGTATGAAATAACATCTTGATTACAAACTCCAAGCATGCAAATAAGAAATATGTTGGTCATGTAAATACTGTTTTGTTATACTGTACTTTTTATTTAAAAAATTTTTTTACCTGTGAAAAGTAATGCTCCTTCATCAGAAACAACACCAGTGATAAGCGGAATGCGACTCAAATTGCCTTTCAGTAGAGTTGTCAATGGTAACTCTAGAATTGCTGGATTTTCGCGAAGACCTGCATCAACAACTGGTCCAACAATCGGCGGAAGGAAATCCAAAGTCTAAAGAAACCAATAAAAAAACAATTACCGGTATAACAAAATGAAACTATTGAAAATATGGTTAACACTTGTGCTGTTTGCAAAACTGTTTCAATAACAGTTCGGTAGTTTTTTGAATTCTTATTTTTGAATGAATGAACTCCACTTGGATTTGGTTCTGTTATTGTGTAATATATGAATTGTGTAATACATGAATTGAAAATTTGAATGGGTTACACAATGGCTAAGTTCACGATGCATGCTTTTTCGCTAACTTCGCTTACGCTTAAAAACGTCTCCTTTCACTTTGGCGTGTGAGCGCTAACGAGCGCTACAAGGATTCGGTCACTTTGGCATTTGTAAGCGTTTGATAGCGCGTCAAGATGGCGACGGCAGACGAAGCGATGTTGTTTCTCAGTTAGAATTTAAAATGTTTAAAAATTGCAATCCTGTTGAGGATGAAGCCTGGTTCTTCGAAACATGTTCAGTTTTATCAGTTTTCATAAAAAAAATTGGCAAAAATCACAAAAGAAGCCGTGCTACCGTTTCAACGGCAGCCATCTTGGCGTTACACTGTGTTCTCATTAAACGTGAGCACCAGTAAGCGCTAACATTCAACTGCCTAGCCAGAAAAAGTTTGTGTGAGCGTTTGAAAGCGGAAGTGGTGGCTTTCGCAATGACGTCACTAGTCAACTTGTGAGCCGCTTACTGCTCCAACGTGAACAACTTGCAAGCGCTTATAAGAGAAAAAGCGTGCATCGTGAACTTAGCCAATGAATTTTTTTCACATAATAATCTCGAAATATATTCGAGATAGACTGTTTAATTGTTGAGGCTTTACTCTACAAGCCAAAAATTTTGATGTATTGTTTTGTCCTATGTTTCACTTGGAACGCAATAAACTGTATTATTATTATATTTTAGAACGACTAACTTCTAATACGTTTGACGATGAAAGGTAGTCTGAGTGAGTGAACAGATTACCGCCACCGGTATAGCTTACGTATGTACATGTTACTGTCAAGGTATAGAAACCAAGCATTTTATACAACGCTTTATACAACGCACTTTATACAAAGCCTTTTTTTTTTGGCAACGAATGAAACATCTTGTATACTCATATTTAGGTTAGTCTAATGTTAGTTTAGGTTTAGGTAACTTTTAGGTAACTAACAGTTTATGCCCGTTTCGACATTCACTCCACACTCACACTACTGACGAAAAACGCCAAAATGTTTCGTTTCCATAAAGAAATTCTGGATGGTAAGAATCATGTCCGTAATTAATATGGTGATAATAATTTCAATTTTAAGAAACGTACCTGATTTTCCAATTCAGTCTGTTTGGTTACGATTCTATCCAACGATTCGCTTCTCAAACAGTTCACAATAGACGTTGAATCACTAGTATCACAGTCGAGGGCTTCTGCTATTCGTTTAGCTTGTTCGATTGGATTTTTCGAAGGCTGTTCCAATGGACATAAAGGTGAACCACTCATCGTAATGGCACCAGTCACCATCTCCAATGCTGCACCAAATAAAAACAAATTATAACACCGCTCAAGACTTTTAGTCAGTTGAAATACTTGTAACAGTTGGTGACTATTTCGTACCTTGAATCCTAGGGTTTAATAGTAAACTGCCAACGAGAGATGCTCCCGCACCTTGGCCCATCAATGTCACTTGGCGAGCATCACCACCAAAGAGTTGGATGTTGTTCTTCACCCATGTTAGAGCCATTTCCAAGTCTAAGAGACCATAATTGCCGCTCGACAATTCATCCATAGTGCTTAGGAAACCTATTATAAAAAACAAGAGTTATCAATTTCATTATACTACAGTATATGTAATGTAATGTAAATAATTCGCAATTACTGTAAACTATTGACCACTATAAATTATGTTTACAACGTTTCGAGCTTTGTCTATACGATGTCTACACAATATCAAAGATAATCTTCAGAATTATGGATATCACTATCAGTGAATTTTACTATACAATAAATCCTAGATGCTAGATTTAATGGACATCGATTTGACGGATTTCGGAGACGACAGACTAAACAGCAGTCATTAGTAGTCAAACACAAATCACGTGACAAGCGTTAGTTCAGTTTTAGTTCACGCTTCTTTTACCAATGTTCCAGTTAGATGTAATTATTTATTGCTTTGTCTTATGATTTTGTTTTGTATTTAATATTATTTAGAAATCTCTCAGAACTACGGTTAATCGACAATTCATTTTCTTCTCTTGTCAATCCGTCGAGGAGTTTACTGTACAGTATTTATAAAAAGTAATAGTAAAAGACTTTGAAACTTACCAAACACCCCAACACGATAACTGACGGTAACAACCACAATATCATTGTCAATGAAAAAGTCAGGTGCTGCGGCAGGAATGGAAGTGAATTTCTTGCCAGACACAATGAAAAGTACTGGGAATGGTGTAGCAGCAGGATCAGAAGTAATACTTGAAACCTATACAATGAGAACAAATAATTACCATTAGTAAAATAAAAATAATAGCAAGAAGTACTGTGAAATCTATATTTGTCAGCCCCTATATTCGTCAGATTCATTATTTGTCACTATTCATTATTAATTTTTTTTAAAAATTAATGCAATCAAATGCAATCAAAATAATGCTCCGGTATTTTTCCAAACATTCAATATTCGTCACCAAAAATTACAGACAAAATCATCAAAAGTCTGTTCTTAAGAATAACATATCATAAAATATTTAAAAAATAAACTAAATATAACGTGGAGTGCTAACAATAAGACTTGAGTAAAAAGACTGGAGTTACAATGTATTTGCGATTTTGTAAAAGTATAGTGTATAAAATGTTTTGTAAAATATAGCGTATTAAAAATGCAATTTGTATTTGCACACTTTATTCGTCAGTTTTAGTAATTATCAGTTTTGCTGCAACGGATTAATAACGAATGTGAAGATTCCACCGTATCTTAATGATTCCACTATAAATTTACTAATTATACTATAAAGGTTTCCCAACAAGTAAGTGGACAGGGGGTGTAAATAACATAGTACTAACACAGAGTTTACTGTACAGTAGTAACACAGAGTTTATTAAATCAAAAGAAAGCTTCATTATTATTCAGACACTAATCCCAACTTTTCACTAGCAAATCGCTACGTTTGGCGTAGAAGAACATCGGCTATTGCAGAAGAAACTTTCTCACTCTTCGAGTTCCTGGTCCGACTGTAACCGATGGCATTTTTCGAAGAGTTGAAAATGTGGAAATCACATAGTGAGAAATTTGGGATATATGCCGGATGTCCAGTCCTGAACATCTAGATGGTTGAAAATACATTTTCTTATCTATTGGTCCATCAGGCATACAGTCAAGATCTCACAACCAGGTGATTTCCACATTTTCAGCCTTTAGAGAAGACATTGAAAAGTGTTCCTTTCGGACAGGGATTCCGCAAGTACGTACTTAAGTACAAGTACAAGTACTTTCTAAATAGGTACTTTAAAGTACTTTAAAATACAAGTACC
>JAQIWH010007571.1:0-11255 GCA_034695005.1 Cryptops parisi | reverse complement strand
TTGGAGCGAGTATTTTCTGAGCGGTTAATCCCCCCCCCCCCCGATAGTTTAAATATTAAGTAAGTTGAACTGCTGTATTAGTATTTTGTATTTGAAATTTTCTAATACTCAACGAAAATTGTATTTAAAGTACTAATACTAATACACACACATTAAAGAGTATTTATAAATACTAATACTAATACAAAATAAAAGTATTTAAATACAGGTATCTAATACAAATACTAATACGAATACACAACACTGGGTCTTACTATTGAATCTTAGTCTTTTGTTCTCGTTTATCTAAGATTTTTTTTCATTCGATAATACTTCATTATTACCATGCAGTCAAATGTTGTTAACCTACTTTCTTCATTCAAGCGAAGGGATTGTCTTGTTTTATAAAGAACAGGAACTGAATAATAGATTAAAAAAACGCATGAATTAACTTGACAAGACATTATTTACATTGCCACTAAAACGTAATTATACAAATTTCAAGAACTGGTCGTTCTTTACTTGTGTACCAAGACAACAGTGTGTTTGATGGTGTTGCAAAATTAATATTTAACACCAGTGTTTCGAGTTTTTTTCGTACAAAAATGAAAATTTGGTGAATTTTGCTCTTGTTTAACGAGAAAATATGTTAACTTTAAAAATATTAGTTTTGTACTTTAATAAAAAATTACGAGAGATGTTAAAAAATGAACCGGAGTTCGTCTGCTGAGTGAACAGTGAAACATGATGATCATGTCTAAAAAATCCGGTTTAATTTTGAACAACTCTTTTACGAAAGTGTAAAATAAATTTTAGGAATCTGAACTAACGGTTGTATTTGTTGTATTAAAATTGGTTAAGTAAAATGCCGGATTAAGAAAGTTGTATTGGAAAATGAGTGCTTGTGCATAATGTAGGTGCGGTCCACTCTCACTGAACATTGTTCGCAAGATTAGATCATGACATAGAAAACAAGTACTTATACTGTGATTGAACACAGGATAAAACAGGATGAAAAAAAAGTCTGGATACCTATATTACTAAGAAATTCAGGTTAAACCCTTAAAATGTCTATTGTTCAATCTTTTGTGAAGAAGACTGAGAAAACAAACGTGATGTAAGAATTTTAACCAATATTGCTTAACAATATACACAAGGAAGTGAATGGATATATCTTTTTATTATCGTGTTTGTTTGTAGGAAGTAATATCTAAGATCATATCTATAAAATTTGGACAAAAGGACTTTTCTGCCTTTTTTGTATTATTTGACATAATGAATTGTATAGGTTTGAAAATTTTGGTTTTTCAGGGTTTTTCGACCTTTTGACTTGGGTTGGCAGCTGGTTTGTTGGGCGCATATATAATGTTAGAAATGTACAGGTTTTCAGCATCAGTTGTAAGTAGTTGCGAAACTTGCAAAGGGCAAGAAACCCATAAGAAAAAAAAAATAGTCTTAAAACATAACTTCTGTGTATGTTTTATTGTCAAATTTTTTTAAATGTATTATTGACGTCATTTTTTGTATAAATATTGTTGGTAAAAGAGCACGTAGTTGATGAAATAGAACGCATGTGTAATATAAGGATGTTGAAAGATGACACGAATGTGTATTTAAGAATTAGGTCTTTGAACTATATTAAGGCGTGTATTAGGGCATTACGTGTTTGATACAGTAGTCGGTGGTCGATTAAGTGGTTTTAAGATGTAAGACAAAGTCTTTTAACTAAGAATGGATTATGAAAAATGGGTGAAATTGAGCGGAACTAAGGATGGGACTTAGAAAAAAAGGGCGCTTTGAAGGTTGACAAAATGTTTTTATGTGATGACAATCTATGTTGAGAAGTGTTTTATGTTTAACAAGAAAAAAGTTTTTCGTTTGTGAATTTCTTTATATGCCAGTTTGATGATTATGCAAAGAGAGAAATTCTGTCAAATGATCGTTGTGAACACGGAAATTTATGTACAGTATTATGCGAGTTTCTGCGGTGGTGAACAAGAGACTTAACGGTTAAATTGACACTATGGAATTTCGATATATGCGATTTTCTTTATGAAGATTGCACTGAACGAAATCCTGACATAAATGGAGTTACTGGTAACTGCAGATATGGATATACTGTACATTTTATATACACACATGTAGACACACATTTTATATACACATGTAGACACATATACTGTATGAATGCATACACATAGGCCAGTTAATTTTCGAGTTAGCAAAACTTATGTTAAGCAAACTGCACTTAATCGAAAATTTCATAAAGCGGCAATTTTACAGCGGCAAAGTCCACAATAGCTAACTTTTCTTGCATATAAACAACTGATCGAATATTTCACTTGTCGCATATTTGCGATATTTTATATGAGGAATTCGCATAAATCGAAAACTTCTTATTACAAAAATCAATATTTATATATGGTACACTATGTAGTATGTATGATATATAAATAGAAATATGTAGGCTGTATAATTATGTACCGGTATTGTTTTTGTCACTAGCGAAATAAGCGTGATTAAGAAGAATATGAAAATAATTGTGCTTTCTAACTGTACAGTACTATATGAGTACCGTAACAGTATCTTACATGATGATTTGCAATGATTATTGATTTTGTTTACTTTTTCTTTATGCCTCATGACATCATTTATTTTTAGTGAGGTGTGGAATTTACAAATTAGTTCAAACTGCAATCAGCAAATTAGCAAGTTTGTTGTGGACAACACACTGTAAAAGTGGTGACACGAGGTCAAGTTCAAAAACTTGGACAAAAGTCAAAAGTTCAGTGCGAGAGTTTGTTTCCTTTTTAGGGCCAGAATTCCATCATAAAAGTCAGATTTAGTTTTGAAAAACAACAAGGATAAGGGAAGTTGACCATAAAGCATGACATTCAAGAACGATGATGATGGACATGTAAAATACACACGATGGCTCACTGGTGATAACCTTATACGGAGGGTTAACGCTTAAACGTTCTGTTTTTAAAAGCAATAGCACTTTAAACGCATCAACGCTGGAGTGTGAATGGATTGGAATAACAGTTGTTAAGATACTGATGACTTTGTACTGTTGTTCAGGCCAAAAGGATAAGATGTCTCAACCTGTATGATGATCAAATTGGCTATTTAAATACAATGGTGTAGTAGGTGAATATACACACATACATATAACTGTATGTTGTATGTATGTATATTATTGATGATTTTTTCAAAGTTCAGGTTATGTAGGTGAATCTCAGAGTGTTATCGCATTAATAAATAACAGTACATGCTGTCAAGTATATCCGGTCTCATGTTCTATTTAATTTTAACCATTTTATATTATTATCGTAATTTAAGTATTAAATTTTAATTAAAAGTGGATTAAGAACTCGATTTATGTTCCGTATATTCGAGTTCTGTATATGTCCCATTTCGCAATGACGAGAAAAATCTTCTCAAATGCTCGTTATATGTGAAGTACATGTATATTTTGGTACTTTAACAGAAAGCTGCTTATGGCACTATTTGCTTGTACTTGGGTCATGGGTTTAGGGGCCAGGTTAGATTAAACAAAAAACGTATTAAATGTATTTAACGAATTGGTAATGATCTATTAAGTATGTTTTTCTTGTTCAACTAACCTAACTTGGCTTACAAATCTATAACTCAAGTACAAGCAAGTAACACCACAAACGACTCTCCCAGCTAATCAGAAAGTATGTTAAATTTGTTTATTTATAAAAAATGTAATAACAAAAAAATGGACGTTGGTTATTATGATCACATGTAAGTTCAGATGTCAAACAATAACAATAACCGATGAAACAAATGACGGTTTGGATTAGCTTTAAAATATTCACATTTTACACATTCACATTTAACACGACATTTATAATAATAATTACCCAGATCTGTGAATGTGTGTGTGTCATAAACGCTTTTTGTAGCATCTTGTCACTAGATGAAGTTGGTTGATTGGTTGTAAACGTAAAAGTACAGATTATGTTAATTTTCAAACAGATTATGTTACCGATATGTTAATTTTGTAGTTATGAATCTAAAGTTTGTATATAAACCCTAAACCCCTATTTCATGCCCCCGTGCTACAGCACGGGTCTACTTCTAGCTGTTAAAAGATTATTACAAGAAATGTTTATTCTTATTTTATAGTGTACAGTATATTGTGTATAGTACAACATTTTTATTGTCCACCATTTTTACTGGGTTAAAGTAGTTCTTTGAAAGGTATATTTATTAAAATGACAATTTTAACGGTTATTTTAGTTCATCGTTAAGAGATACCACATTAATACTCTAGCTGGGTACACGTACCTCATCATGTCATACGTCATGCTCACCAACTCCAACGTCCGCTCACTCTTTAACGTTTGTTGTTTTTAATGCATCAAGATAGGCATTTCATTCTAAAATGACCTTGGCATATCAAACAATATCCATAATTTTTGTCCTTGTCTGACACTCGTTAACATCCAATGTCATTGTCCATAAAAATTCATGTAGCGTTTGTGTTGTGGTAAGCATTCGAAATGGTGAATTCACCATTCAAATGAGATATTTTTATTTTAAAGTTACAATTAATTGATTATAATTTATTTGTTCAGTAATCACTAACTAGATTTATTTATTTTCTGCTTTTTTTTGTGTGCATTTTTTACAGATTTGGTGCAATAATTCAACTTTATGTGGAAGTGGTCCAACAAGTCTTAGGAAACAACCAGTTAACAGAGGACATGATAACTAGTACATATTCTAACTAGTACATATGTATGTATTATGTATGAAATGTTTGGAAAATTCAGCAAGGAAAAAGTTGTGTATCTTCCATGGTGGTTCCTTGAATGTGTGGCCAAAGACACGGAAGAGGGCATTTGGAGCAAAGGTGAGTGCTGGATTGCGTGTGAGGGAAGGTGCAAGGTTAGGCAACAAAAAAATAGTGTGGGTATAACCATTGTAAGCAAAAACGAAAAGAAAATCTAAGAAGATTTGAGGGATTTTTTGTTTGAAGACATTCTGTATTTGGTAATTCATGTAGCGAAAGTAATGATGCTCTCATTTGTTTTGCCTAATTCGGTAATGTCAACATTGAAAAGTGGGATGTACCATCAGTAGGTTGATTTTTTTTATAGTATTCTTGTGTGTTATGATGTAAGTGGATTTAACCTTGCTGTTCGTTAATATTAATTATATAATAATAATAATAATTCTCATAATTTTTTATTTTTACAATCTCAAATTAAATTCACTCAACGACCATTAGTTTTTTTTGTGGATAATTCAAAGTCTTGGAATCTGCACCAATCCAACATTTGTAGTTTTTGTGATACGATTTTTTTGTCAAACCTAACCTTAACCAGCTTCAGGTGGTGAATATATAGCGTTTCTTAATTCCGACTTTCGAATTTAAAATCATCAGATTAGTCTGATAGATAAAATTCAAATTTTATCTTCATAATTTATCTTGCTGATACTTTTTTGTTTATTTGCAAGCAAAGTCTCAAATTAACTTATGTACAGAATTCTATGTGATATTTGAGACGTTATTTC
The DNA here is from genome assembly GCA_034695005.1 of Cryptops parisi. NCBI lineage: Eukaryota > Metazoa > Arthropoda > Chilopoda > Scolopendromorpha > Cryptopidae > Cryptops > Cryptops parisi. The sequence goes on along the minus strand of JAQIWH010007571.1, from coordinate 5,726 downwards.
ATTGTTAAAACGCAGACTTTATTGTATGAATCATTATTGGCAAGTCTGATAATGATTAATTAATGAATTGTAATTCATGGTTAAACAGCATTTACATGGATGGCTGGCTGGTGTAAAAATTTTCGTGCAAAATTTATTAGTTGAAATCATGGTAATGGAAGAGTGAAAATGATTTAATTAATTTTATTTATGGTTTATTAAAGTAAAAGTACCGTAATACGATGTAAAAATAATTAATATTAATTTTTCAAAAAATGCGGTTAGAGTTAAAATATTAAAAAATGTATACAGTAAATTAGTGTATTGTAGGGTGGTAATAATTCTAATTAACTCAGTTCGAAGCAATAAAATTATTCAAAATTAGAATTTTACAAAAGTGTACATTAAGAGTTTCACAAATTTTATTTACTAAGAAATTTAATAATTAAATATTGTTACTTGTTATTCGTAGTTAAATAATGTACATTAATTATTATGTATAATTATTGTATTTAACCACTTTAGTATTGTGAGTTAAGTGTATTAATGTTGATTCATAATGGAAAAATGGAAATTATTCATAAAGTTAAATAACATTCAGTGATTAATATGAAAAAAATAATTAATAGTTAAATGAAATTTAGACTAATTACTGTTGTAATTTACTAGTAATGTATATTGTACAGTGAGTTAAGTCTAATTGACTCATTTTAAAAAATATAATTATTTTAAATTAGAATTTTTAAAATATTATACAAACTACAGTACAGCATCTTTATTATTGCAAAATAGCAATAATAATTCAATATTGTTATTAACTATTTAATTATTGTAGTTCGGTATTAAACTACAGTAATTCGACTACTACATTGGTAATACCAATGGTAATTTATAGTAATACTAAAGATAACTGTATAATAATAGTGACATGATGTCATTATTTTAAAATAATATACAAAATAAATATTATCATACTAAAAAACTTATATAATTAAATATTGTTACTAAATATTTATACCAATTATTGTGTTTAACCAGTTAAAGAACCACACTACGATTACAAATGCAAATTTCACAACACAAGTAATTATGTATAGTAATAATACAGTATTATTCGGTTATGTATAACTGCATAATACTAAGTTCAATGTAATTACATCACGACACTATAACATTACAAAAATATTTAATTATAAGCCTACTTGTATAACATTACAAAAATTATATGCACGAGTTGTATTTTGTATCAAAAATTATAAAGACTCTCGCATACGGTCATTAAAATGGGTGACAAGTTGGTAATGCTTGGGCGAATTTTGTGATGTGATGTTTTGTTATATTTTGATTTTAATAACATCTTTTAAAAGGGTACAAAAAAAAAATTAAAAGTCTTACCTTCAGCTTGGGTGAATGCTGTCAACACGGAAAGGCAAATAATCAGGTAGACAGAGAACGAGTTTATCCTTTTTGTGATGGGACCCATGGTTGACATTAAGACGGGAGCGATTATCCTATACAGATGTTGTTGACAAATTTGTATAAAAATCGGTGGAAGTGGAAATTGTTCTTAGAGCATCGTTGTTAATTTCCCTCGACCTACAAACATCGATGTTCAACTCCGAAATGAGCGAGTTGTATTCATCTACACGCCACTCGGCGGAAGCCAAAAGTTTGTGAAGTGAGTGCGCATGTCTTGGTTTGTTTGGTCGGTTTGGTATAAAAGCCCTAAGGCGAAGAAGTGAAGGTAGTTGAAACAACTGTTTCTTCGTTTTGATTCACATTTGGCAGTAGAAAGTGATAGTTGGTCTCCGATATTGTAACGTTAGACGATGGTATTTGAAGCGGTTATATCGTTATATCTGGATGTTGATTGTCGATAGTTTCGATATTCTCAATAGAGATCGATTCGATGATTCATTCATGGAAGTAGTGAAATTATAAAGATTGGGTTTGGCAATGAACGTATATTCAATCAACGATACATTGGTCCATGTGGTACTACAAAAGGGTGTATTGTACTGTATAACAATACAAAACACTAGGTCCTCGCTTTATGCAAGGATTGAATTGTGCATAAACTCGCATAGATCGAAAATCATTAGTACACTACAGTCTACTGGCGGAATTATGGGGGAGGGTATAAGGAGTTTAATTCCCTCCCTCTGAACATGTTTAGTTCATTGACGTGTTATATTAATGTTTTCGTGAAAAAATAGGCAAAAATGGTTAAATTGAGTATTTTTTGGAGTTTAAACTCATTTGGAGTTTGATTTGTCACGAAATAGATGTGATTTTTAAACATATTCGTCATGAAATTTTGGGTGAATTCCGAAAGTCAGTTTTAAATCCTCCACTGCTACAGTCTATCGAAATCGCAAAAGTGGGAGGTACAGATAGGAGTCATTTGTCACTTGTGCAGCACTGCAAAAATTTGCATGATAGCAAAATTGAATAATAGAAAAAACGGAGAAAATGCTAAAAAAGTGAAAATCATTGGAAATTCGCGTCAAGTTTGTTTGGAAATAGGTTTTGTCGATGTATGCGAGAGCCACGTTATGTGACAACCTCGCATATATGGCAATCACAAAAATTAGCTTGTATTTAGTAATTTAGTTAACTTGTGCAAAATCGCACAAAATTGCATAATAGAAAAATATCTCTCATCGCACAGTAGCGAAGTTTCATATTTAAAAATACATCTTTTGAGGAATGTTTTGTATCTCGAATGTTAGAAATAGACATTTTTTCATAGATTATAACTTTTCTTTGATCAATAATGTATCATTATTGGTAGTGGAGAGTCACGTTATGTAAAAATTTCCCATATATGACAATCACAAAAATGAGCATGTATTTAGTCATTCACATAACTTGTGCACCATCACACAAAACTGCATAATAGAATAATTGGGAGATTTTATCTCATCGCATAGTAGTGAAATTTCATATTAAATACTCGCATCTTTTGATGAATTTCTGTATCTTGAATGTTAGAAATGGACATTTTTCTATAGATAGTCTATTACTTTTCTTTGAAAAATAATGCACCGGTATCATTAATTACTACAATTTTACATTGTACATGATACAATTCTACACTGTACAGATCATGCTACAGTACAGTATGTACAATCAGATTGTACAGTTGTATAGAATCATCATGATAAACTCGTGCAACTTGGCAATAGTGCTGTTAGGAATCATTCAAATTGTACAACCATATTTACAACGAGTTGAAGATAAACTGAAACTTGAGTTTTTTAAGACTGTTATATGTATCATATTTATACAGTCATAGGAGCACAAGTTTATCCAAATAATTTTGTTTACTATTTATTTAAAAACTTTCATGTATTTATCTTTTAAATTGTGAAATTAGCTATAGCTGGTACAAAATTTTGGGAATTAAATCGCTCCTTTTTTAAATAGAAAAAGGTCACCTTTGTCCAAATATCATGATTTTTAGTACTGTATATCATTGTTCATGAAAAGGTTGAAAAATTGACTTTGACCATAACTTTGGTACCCTTTTACACTTTTCGACTTGTTGTGTGGGCTGAAATAAAAGGTGGAACAAAATCGTGACAACTTTATTTCTTTCAATTCTATTATCCTATTCATTTATTTTTTTTTACACTTTTATACACCCACAATATGTGATTCCTACCAAGACTTTCGAACGACTTTTTTTTTAGGGTTTTTCACACAGTTGTTCTTTAGGTTTTCTTGTTTCTGTATAATATATTTGGCATTTCATATATTTTCTTCTTCATGGGTGTTGTTATTCTTCATTTTTGCATGGCTTTCAGGTATTTTGCTCCTTGTTTGTCTCCCTCACAGTGTGAAGGGGTCAAGGCTGTTGTCTCACCCCCACTTCACCTTTGGCTTTTTGCATGCTCAATCTTCTTAGCCCCACAGTTTATATATCAGAAGAGAGAAAAAAATATTGCAATACCAAACACAGGGGTGGGAATGATAATTCGATTATAAAAGAGTTTCAAGTCATGTGGAATGGAATTTTTCGGGACTTTTTTTATTATCCAGAAAATGTGAGTTTTTTTAGTGGTGATTTTCAATAGCACGATGTCGAAACATGTATTGGTACTTTTTTGTTTGAAAAAATTCTTTATACACATTTTATAAACAAATGTGATGGCTTGTGTACATATAATTGTGTGAGGTTCAAGTTTAAAGTTCTAGGTAGGGTGTTGTGTGTTTTATATGGAATGGCAATACATCATCAGCAAAGTTGTTGATGATGTCATCATTGAAATGCGTTGAAAACCTGAATATACAAAACTTTCCTTTTTACTCAGGGTTGAATTTTTTTAAACAGAACAGTCGAAAACACTTACGTAAAATCAAAATTATGAAAATTGGAAGCAAAAACTGTCGTGATTCAAGAATTTTCGTAACACAAATTATATTCAAATCAACCCAAATGAAAGCATATGAAATGCAATGAATCCCACTTTATATGTTTTCTCCGTAGTTTGTTTATGAAAAAATACTCGTGACGTATACTTTTTACTATTTCAGCATTTTACATAAATTTTTTCACCATGATTTTTTCAGCATGTTGTAATTTTTTTGTAATTTGATTGTGTAATTTTCCCACTTGAGATGTTTTACTTTCAACAATTTTTTGAGCTAAGATGTATATACACTATTAAAACATCTTACACCGGTTTTATATACAATAAGACATCGGTTTTACACTTGTTTTTTTTTTGCACTATTAGTTGTATTACAATATTAATAGTATTGATTAATATAAACTCTTCCCGTATAAGATGTTTTCCATTTAAGATTGCTTTCTCCTTTACTCTGCCTAAGTTGTTTTTAAACTATTATTATAAAGTGTTATTGTTAAACACAATTTTTACATTATTGGGTTTACTTGTAGTAGTATTTTTAATTACAACTATTAATACTAATTATAATAATAGAAACAGTTTCCAAATAAGACGTTTTACTAATGATTTCTCGGTTAAGTGATTTAACGGTCCCTTGGCGAATATACGCTAAGTATATTCGCATTAATTAATCTGATGAGTATTAATCTGATTTCACTATATCAGCGGTTCTCAACCTGGGGTACTACTTAGAAAAAAAATTAGTAATTGGGGGGAGGGAAGGTAAAAAGGGTGTCAACAATGTGAAAGAGTCGAATCGAAAGTTGTAAAATTAATAATAAAAAAAATAACATTTTAAATAAGAAGGTTTTTATTATTATTAATAAATTAAATATGACAATTTATATAATTTTGCTAATGTAAAAATTTATGCACTAATTGTTCACATTTTAATTACTATACAATGTTAATATTAATTTGCTGCAAGTGAAAGAGGTTGGAAACCGCTGAACTATATGATATGGACGATTTTTAGTTGGACTTTCCAAGATATTGAATTTGTGTACGTATATTTCTTATATTCATATTTTCGTTATTGAATTTCAATACTCAAAATTTTTTTGGTCACGATTCTTTTTTTTTTTACTTTCCAAAATCACAATGTCAAATTATTGTATACGTTTAACTTCAAGAACCTGACCAATCGGGTTATAGAAATCGTTTTGTTTTGCCATTCCTTGACATTGCTGTCACAACAAATAGCCGAAACATGCAAATGATGCAAGCAATGAAGAATAGTGGGAGTGGCGATCACTTTTCTGTATTTGGGAAGGATATTCGGACTGTTGGTCAAATGTGGCGTCACACCCATTTTCTTGTTACATACAAAAC
>JAQIWH010007570.1:0-11258 GCA_034695005.1 Cryptops parisi | reverse complement strand
GCTTCTGTGACAAGTGTTAATAGACAAAGTTTTTCATGATATTCCTACCTGATGGAACATGCACCAAATAGTATTGACATAACGTTGTTGGGGGACCTCTAAATATTGTTGAAATGAGCTGAAATTTTGAATGTGGTATCTTTTTAATAGAAGGAAACTTTTTTGGGGGGTGAGACTTGACATTTTTAAACTTTCATTTTTTTGGGACACCCTATTGTCGATGCTATTATTAATTTTTATATAAAAAAAATAATATATTTTTATTTCATAGGAATTTCACACAGTGCTGAAATACACCAGTCTACTCAACAGACTGTCCACTCCAACTGCAATATGATTACAAGTCACGCGTATTTTATTTAGACTTCAACTTTCTTGCGTTTTTAAGATGGATGGTATAAAACTAACTTACAACCCAGGTATTATAGTATATGACGTTTTATCTCGCCATAACAATCTAACAGGCGTTAAAAGATTTATCGTTATGATTATCCTTTTCAATAAAACCCTGTCGGGCTGCCTCACTGACTGATTGGTTCCTGCTCAAACAAGTTTCTATTCAAAGCTCCTAGCTTCGTTTCTGGGTCATTGAACAATCAAAAAATTTTTTTGCTCATGAGAATTAACCTAACTAAACTAATTAAACCATCCCTAAATTATAAATTTTGATATCAAATTCTTGTTACTATTTGTCGGAAAAAGAATTTTTTAAAATCGAGCAATAATTCGTTAATATCTATTTATTTTAAAGAATCTCGTCAATTTGATGGTTTTAAAGCTAGTGTACAATATACAGGGTGTTCCTAAGAGTTCTAGTATTTTAACCGCAAATGCTGTGCATCAAAACAAAGATGAAAATTTAACATAAACATGGGTCCAAAAATACTAATTTTCATACTTATGAGACCATAAATCTATGTACTAATGTGACTTCATCCTCTGTTGTCTTAGAAGAAGAATAATTTCTGGACCAATGTTTACATTGACTTTTTGCTTTGCGTTTGATGCGTATCTGTGGTTAAAATTTGAATAGACCTAAAGTCAAGGTTGTAAGGTCTAAGACTAAGTTCACGTAGTTTAATGCTGTTTTGTGTCTTTTTTGTGTGTGAATTGTAGTCGCGTGCAGGCTACCAGTGCACATTTCCGAAGACGTCTTAAAACAAAATCCGAAATTCGCTCGCCTGACAACGCACCTTGGTATGCGACTGTCCATTAGTGGGGCACAGTTGAAGAGTGAAGAAGAACTGAAAAAGGTTGAAATTCTTTTTAAGGTTTTATTTAATCAAAAGATTTTCTGTAGAAGCTTAGATCGTGTGTTTATTACATCAAACAATTTTGCGTAAGTATTTATTTCTGTATTTCTGTTTGTTTGTTTTTTTTGCAGGTAGAATCTTTGTTACGTCTTTCGAAAAAGAATAGTCTCCAATATCAAATCATGTTGAACTGTTTAAAGCGTTTTCTTGAGGATTATGAACTGAAAGTCAAAGATCTCGATGACAACTCTATCGCTGTCAAAGTATAGTGCAGTGAACATTTTTTACTCCCAATTGATTTCAAATAAATTTTGTTGTTGTTATTAGACATACAGGGTGTTTTTAAAAGATCTTGTCAAATTTTAAATGACGCCATCAAAACAAACAAACAACGCCATATAAACATGCGTCTTGGGAAATACTTTCTTCTGAGATAACACAGGGTGAAGTCACATATTTATTGTCTCATAATCACTGTAAAATATGCAAATTAGCATACCTACATTCTAGACCTATGGTTATATGGAGTTTATGCTTCGTTTTGATGCGTAGCACCTGTGGTTTAAATTTTAACTAGACCTTTTAGGAACATCCTGTATACTAATAGAGATGTAATAACATATACCATAATTGTTTTCTATAGAATTACAAGCATCTGAAAAATGCACTCCTTTGCTTGGAAATTAAAAATAACACAGACATTGACGATGCGGTCTTGCCTTTTACAGCAACGACGTTGGAGAAAATATACCTACCTGTATTAATTTGTATTGACCATTTTGAAGCAATAGAATTTTGATTAATCCGAACCCCAATTGTATGCAAATCAGTGATCGCATCAAGTGATTTAATCACCGGTTAATCATGAAGTTAAATTTCTAAAGTAATCACTTTAGCTTTCCTGTATAACAAAACGAATAGCTACAGCTTTGTGGTGCTTTCCTGCCGAGCACAGCGCATTGCTACAGCTTTTGAAAGCTTTCCAGCACAACACGGCGCTTTGGCTTTGCTACAGCTAACTGGCAAATTCTAATGCGAATGCAAAGTAAATTAAAATTTGACAGCATAGAATTTTAACTAAGTAGATATATTGAAACAATATCATTTAAGCTAAACCTATGAAAAAGGGTTTTTGTGGTTATAACTCTTCTTTATATAGCCTACTGTCATATACAGATAGACTGTATGTACATACATAATGCAAAAAAAAAACAAACAATTTTTTTGATTTTTGCATTTTTCGTTTTATGCGACATCGAGTTATGCGAATTAAAACTTATGCAATTTCTGAGTGATTTCGCTATTCAATTTATGCGTGTTTTGAGTAATTACTTTTTTTAATTCTGCACTTTTTTGATTTTTGCGAATTTTTATTAATGCGAACTTCGATTTATGCGAAATGAAACTTAAGCAATCGTTGAGTAATTCGATTCTTGATCTATGCAAGTTTTGAGTAATTTCATTTTTGATTTCTGCAATTTTCGATTTATATGCGATTTTATTAGACTAATGCGGGTTTTGTTTATGCGAAGGACTTATGCGGTTCTCGTTTTATGATTTTTTGGTGCATTGGACTAAACAGTATATTTTCATAAACGACTGTAGATGATAATATACTGTACGTTCGCCGTACTTTCCAGCTCGTTCGCTCACAAACTCACAAGTAAAGCTAATATAAAGACTAAAGAGTATTAATAATTATCAGAATCACCCTTGACGCGAATTATTTTGGATAAATCAGAATTCTATTGTCTACATATATTTTTTATGAGTTAATATTTAGTGGCATAGCCACTTTTATTTTAAACCGGATTTTCAGATTGATCTGGAAACCCGAGACTTGGTCCTAATTGGTATTGAAAACAAGATTCGCCAAATGTGCACAGCGTTTGCTAAAATCTACGATCCTAATCAAACTGAAGGTTTGGCAGATGCATATGAAGGGCTTTGAGCAATATAAATATCAAAAACAATCAATTTTAAAAACACATCTTTGAAATTGTTCCCGCGAGCCGTTTTTCTGGCGAGAAACTCCATAAGAGTACCACGCTGAGCAACAAGGTGATTTTCTATATTATGCTGCCATCTTCTGGAAAAAGTCCAGAAAGTGGTAAAGTAACAAGCTAGAGACAGTACCGAGGGACATTTTCGTGTAAAAATGTCATTTTTGCAAAAAAGTGTGGCTTATCATTAATATTGCCCGGAGCCCTTCATTATGAAAAGTCATTCCATTTTGAAGGGAGCATAACTTCAATGAACCATTTTTTTTTTTCACGAAAACAGATGTTGGAACAAATGCTGGATTGGTTTGTCAGGCAGATCAGCTGGCCGATCGACTTGAAAAAGACAAAAGTCTGCTGAAACAGTTGAACGAAAGGGTGTGTTACGATCGTTTTCAACGCGATTGGCTGATGCAGAATTACCAGAAGGTAGAAAACTTTGTTTGCAATTTGTTTCCAGCAGTTAATGTTCTGTGGTTGTTGGTAAGAACCAATAAGTGAACGTGTTACCAGCAATGTATAGAAGCCAAACATTTTACAGACTGCCTTGCATCATTTGGCAAAGTATGAATAACAACCGTTTTAGATTAGTTTAGTTTACAACATTTTCTCTAAAAACACATTTAAGCCCAAGTTTAGGCTTAGTCTAAATTCTTAACGTAACCATTTCAATGCTAATTTTATACATTGCCTAAACAAACCAGGTTTGTCATTCTATAAAATTTCTGGAATTCTATACATTGCCGGTAATAGATGTGATTTTCAAATAATTAATTGTGATTTGTTTTATTTACAATTTGTAGACGTTGCAGTACAATCTTGGGCTCTTAAAGCTGATGATTCAGCAGTTTCGTTTGGAAGGTCCTGCCGATTACCACCAAGTACTGATCGATCAATTTGAGTTAAAAATTGAAGCATTCAGCTTGAAGATGAAGTGAGTTGCTCAACAGTTTTACATGGTGACTGACATAACATTTGGTTATCACTTTTTTGCTACTGTTTCACTTTGTTTCACTCTTTAATAATAATAGTAATAATAATCCAAGAGCAAAGCTTTATTTTCTCGTCATGTATCATATCTTAAAAGAATTGACCATTCTCAAGTAAAATTAATATATGAATCTTTAATTTCGAATTTCGATGAATTCAAATGGCAACCATGTAACTTGAAGGGCTTGGTGTTTGAAGGTGTTAAGTAATATTTTTTTGTCAAAAATGACTTCAAAGCATTTTTGAATGTGCCAAGCTAGAAATAATACTGAGGGACAGGTTGATGTAAGAATGTCATTTTTGGAAGAAGTGTAACTTATCAATATATTGCCAAAAACCCTTCAATTATCACTGGTAAACACACGCTTTGAAAGTTAAACCTGTTTTGAGATATATCTGGGATGCTGATTTCAAATATGGCATCATTTTGCTCCATCAGCTCTAGTTTTGGAGAAACCGTATAACTACCTTACGTTATTCTGAATCCGTGTTATGGTTGTTGGGGGCTTTGGACAAAGAAAATATTGAACTCCTTCCCTTCCTTATTTAAGACTGTTTCCGATGACTAAGACAGTTCACATTGTTAGGATAGGATAGGGAACATTTGAAAGATTTTTCATCTTGGGGAATTTATCAAATTTTTAGGACAGAACATATGTAAGGTTTTCACCTGTGTAAATTTTTTGATGCATTTTAGAACGGAACATTTATAAGGTGAATTATTTGTTGCATTTTTGGGACATATTTGTAAGGTTTTCATTTGTGTGAATTTTTTGATTAGTTAGGATATAGAATACTTGTAAGGTTTTTCACCTGTGTGAATTCTCATTATGGAAATTCTGATTATTGATTGAAACACTGTACAGTATTGAAATGTGAAGTTTTTATTTTACATTTGGAATACGAGAAAAACTCGCTATTATGCGATTTTATGTATTTGTTATGCATTATGCATGCATTATGCATTATGCATGTTATTTTATGCATTATGCGATTTTATGCTCGCTATTATGCGAAAAGAAAACGTTCGTCAACTTCTCCAGATTCAGTTCGTCAACTTCACCAATGGCAGGAAATAACCTGCACGAACTCTTTTGGGTTACTTAATTTATAAAATAATATTTGGTGCTAGGCATGCCATTTTTTTCATAAAAAGCTTCGAGATCGAAGAAAATAAAAAACCGCACAAACTTTATTGGGTAAGATTAAAAACCGCACAAATTTTTTGGTTACCCAATTAATTGTTTCATGAAACAAATCTTACATAATTGAATACCCGCAAAAACTTCGTGTGGTTTTAGGTAATTGAACCAATGAAGTTCGTGCGGTTTTTAATTTTCTTACAATTTACAACAGTGTTGGTCAAACACAACAGCACAAGCAGCTGTTTGTAGAAACATTAAACGCGCGAATTTTATTGGTGAAATAATCTTTAAAACCGCTTGAATTTTATTGGTTATTTTCCATTCTTAAGTTGTTTACAATGTGTGTGTGTGTCTGTGTCTGTGTTTGCATTACCAAAAAAGAATGGATGGATTTGCACGAAAATAAAAGATAGGTTTAAATTGTGTGCTTATTAATCAGGTACAAGTCTATTTTGTGCGCTTATTAATCAGGTATAAGTCTATATGGTGCACTTATTAATAAGCTCCACAGAGCACACGTACAATCCACTTTTTTATTTTGTTTGTTTGTTTGTCTGTTTGTGCGTGCATAACACAAAATTAAATGGACTGATATTCATGAAATTTGATACCCTAGTCTGACTTGATTAGAGAAAGGTTATAAGCTATTGATCACATAAATGTCTTTTTTAGAAAGCTGACAAAAACGTTCTTTGTACCCCTTCTCCCGGGTGCTAGAATAAATATTTACGGGTATAAATTTTTAATTGATCTGATTTTTACTTATGTCGTTCATTTTCGCTTGAGAGAAATCGTTTTTACCCACTTTTTTTTTAAATTTTTTGTTGAATTTTTACGAAAGAGACCTTAACCTTTTGCTGAGGTTTTTCACCTGTGTGAATTCTTTGATACAGTTTTAAGATAGAACACCTGTTAAGTTTTTCACTTGTGTGAATTTTTTGCATATTAGAACATTTGTAATTGTAAGGTTTTTCACCTGTGTGAATTTTAGATGCAGTTTTAGGACAGAGAACATTTGTTAAGTTTTTCATCTGTGTGAATTCTTTGATTTCAAACGCTAGGGTTTTTCACACGGGTGAAAAACCGTACGAATGATGTTCTTGCAAAAATATGTTTCGTTCCATGTCGCAATTGAAAGTTCATCCAACAGTTTTGAACATTTGTATCGTGAGATTTTTCACTTGTGTGAATTTTTTGATGAACTTTCAATTCCTGTGTTAGAGCAAAGGTTTTTTAATGCAAGTGGGACATTTGTAAGGTTTTTCACCCGTGTGAATTAGAAACCTTAGCATTTGAAATCAAAGAATTCACACAGAAAAAATCCTTATGAGTGTTTCTACTCACTATTGCTAATATATTCATAGACCTTAGGTTATTTAGAGTGAACAACAATGAACATCACTTTTTTTTGCATGTGTGTCAGTCTGCTAAAATAGTAGCGACTGACATGGTGGTTATGCTGCATCTCCAAACTAGAGCCGATACCAATTGCATTTTTGGAATCGACCCCCCAAATATTCAAGAACAGGTCTAATTTTCAAAGCACCAAAAAAACAAAAAAACATTTGAGTGTTTGTAGGCCTGTATTATAAGATAACTAACGACTTAAGTGGTAAAAATTGTTGTTGCAGGATTATCAAAATGCACATCTTATGCGACACGTACACAGAGAAGTCTGTTGCAGCTTTGAAGAATATCAAGTTCGTATCGCAACTTGAATCCACCACAATATATTATTTCAGACTAGTTTTCCGTGTTTGGTTTTTTTATTGTAATTTATTTATTTTTCCAGAAGTACCCAACAGACAGATATCGAAAACGCTGAAAAGCAAATTTCCGCAACAGAGTATGCCCTACGTTCTTACGATGTGCTCGGCGACAATTTTAAGATGCTTGTCGAAGAATACAGAAAGCTGAAAAACCATATCGAGAAAAAAAAACTTTTTGCTGTAATGTTTTCAGGTCGTGGTAAACATAATAAGGTAGACAACTAGAACATTATACAAAAAAAAATATATATATATATATAACGTAGATTGTTAAGATTGTGACACATTCAAGTTTTTGTTTAAGGTTAAAAAAAATTATCTGTAATGGTATCCTAAAGATCTCGACTTATTTGAATTATTATAAAACGTGTTTTAAACAACATTGTCGTTATAACGTGGATCTCATTTGTACAGCAATATTTTTATCTGTGCGCAAGTAGATATGTGTTTTTTAATGAACATTGTCAAGCTGTGATATCTTTTAAGTATTATCTCGTCCAAATAACACTGAATGGAACAGGAATTATTCGGAAGGTAATGTAGGCCTATATGCAGAATGTCTTCTAGACCCAGCTCTTAGACCCAGAAGTCAGGTGAGTAGATTAATGAATTTGTAACAGCATTTTTCTTAAAATAATAAGCTTATCTTTGATGTACAATATACAGATGTTATTTGGCAATATACAGATGTTATTTCAATCATGTTATAGAACTGTCTAGAACAGTTGAGACTAGGTTACTTTAGGTTGGTTATTTTTTCAGGTAATTACTTCTTATAAACTTGATTTAGGTTTGTTAGGATAGTTTAGGCAATTACTTCATATAAAAGTAAATTATATTTTTGTTAGGTTCGTTCAATGAGAATTAAAAGACTTTTAGTTTATACTAGCATTTACTAAAAGGTTTTGTGAATTGTAGTTTTGACTAGGTAAAAGCAAAATTGACTAAAGCGTTTAAACTAGTTGTGACTGGGAAAAACTTGTTTGAACGTATTTCGGTTTGGACAAACAGGATGTGTCACCATTTTAGATGAAAAGACTGATGGGCCCACGAACAATGACATTCAAAAGGTTTGTTTGCTTTAAGAAGTCTTATTTTCTTTAGAAGTCACTGAAACTCGTACATATTGAACACGGTTTATTCAATGATTGGTTAGACTGTACACGTACGTGGCTTGTGTTAGTACGTGGCATCTACAATGTGATGAAAACTGACGAATGCAAAAGTTGTAGCCAAACACTTTGCGTTATATATTTTTGAAAAGTGTTCCAAACCAGTGTGGTCTTAGTTTATTGCTTCTCAGCTGAGTATGTTCAAATGGAAATGTTAATTTGCATTAAACTTACGAGAAATTATCTATATAATAACTTGATTAAATTATTTCGTATTCGTTGGTGGATTTATCATAAAAAAAATAATTTTACTCTTTCGGTTTTTTAAATGTTAGTCAATGTTGTGCCATTAATAAACTGAAGTCTCTGTTGTAAAAGGGTGTTAAGTAACATTTTTACAATTTTGAAAAAACGCGTTCACAGATCTGAACGTGCCTTGTTGTTTATGGGCTACTTCACACTTCTTGCATTAATATCTTAGCACCTATTGCTGAAAATTAAGCGTTAAGAAGATAGAATTGCATTGAACCTATTCGAAAAATGTTTCTTGGTCATTTTTGACAAAAATGTCACTTAACATCATTTTACACCAGGTCCTTCAATTACCATTTGCTCCCTCTTTGACAGGCTTTTGCTCGTCTTGCCATTAGGTTAACAAAAGTGAAAGGATAATCCAAATATTTCTTATTGTAAAATTTCTCAGAATGCATCAATGTCACTGGAAGACTCGAACGTCGATTGATTGAAAATGTTTTTACTTGCATTAAACAGACTGGAAGAAACGACAAAAAACAATTTGTTGGTAATTTGAGTAAATGTTATTTCGCTGAACTAAAGATGATTAGTGCTCTTATTGGTTTTATTTTATAAAGGATATTGCCATATGCTTTTGGATATTATAGAAGTTTATGGATATCTTTTCATCGGATCACCAGCTGAAAGTAATCTGTAAGTTTGTATGTTAAGTGTTTTAACAAAGTTTTTATATACTGTGCCAATATTTTTCCAATGCTCAGCAATTTTTTGTTAGCTGAATTTATTTTATTACAGAATCTTTGATAAGGAGCTGAAC
Source organism: Cryptops parisi (assembly GCA_034695005.1). Taxonomy (NCBI): domain Eukaryota; kingdom Metazoa; phylum Arthropoda; class Chilopoda; order Scolopendromorpha; family Cryptopidae; genus Cryptops; species Cryptops parisi. Next base: position 1,917 of record JAQIWH010007570.1, on the reverse strand, counting down.
GTTCATGGGCAAAAATCGGCCATTTGGCTAAGATCAAAACGTCACATGTCAATGACCGCTTGGTCATTTTTCAATGAAAAATGACCGAGAAACATTTTTCGAATAGGTTCAATGCAATTCTACCTTCTTAACGCTTAATTTTCGACTACGACTATGACCTTAACCATTTGGCTAAGGTCATAGTATCACATGCTTACTTCTCGGCCATTTGGCTAAGATCAAAGCATCACATGTTTACTTCTTAACCATTTGGTTAATATCGTAGTATCACATGCTTACTTCTCGGCCATTTGGCTAATATCAAAGCGTCACATGCTTACTTTTTGGCTATTTGGCCAAAATTAAAACGTCACATGTTTACTTCTTGGCCATTTGGCTAAGATCAAAGTGTCACATGTTTACTTCTCGGCCATTTGGCTAAGATCAAATCGTCACATGTTTACTTCTCAGCCATTTGGCTAAGATCATAGTATCACATGTTTACTTCTCGGCTATTTAGCTAAGATCAAAGCGTCACGTGTTTAATTCTCGGCTATTTGGCTAATATCTTAGTATCACATGCTCACTTCCCGGCCATTAAGCTAAGATCAAAGCGTCACATGCTTACTTCTCGGCTATTTTACTAAGATTAAAACGTCACATGTTTACTTCTCGGCCATTTGACTAAGATCATAGTACCACATGCTCACTTCTCGGCCATTTGGCTAAGATAAAAGTGTCACATGTTTACTTATCAGCCATTTGGCTAAGATTAAAGCGTCACATGTTTACGTCTCGGCCATTTGGCTAATATAGTATCACATGCTTATTTCTCGGCCATTTGGCTAATATCATAGTATCACATGCTTATTTCTCGGCCATTTGGCTAAAATTAAAAAGTCACATGTTTAATTTTCGACCATTTGGCTAATATCATAGAATCACATGTTTACTTCTCAGTCATTTGGCTAAGATTAAAGGGTCACATGTTCACTTCTCGACCATTTGGCTAATATCATAGTATCACATGCTCACTTCCCGACCATTTGGCTATAATCAAAGCATCACATGTTTTTTATTCAGCCATTTGGCTAAGATTAAAGCATCACATGTTTACTTCTCGGCCATTTGGATAAAATCATAGTATCACATGCTTACTTCCCGGCTATTTAGCTAAGATTAAAGCGTCACATGTTTATTTTTCGGCCATTTGGCTAAAATTAAAACGGCACATGTTTACTTCTCGGCCATTTGGCTAAGATCATAGTATCACATGCTCACTTCTCGGCCGTTGGCTAAAATTAAAGCGTCACGTGTCTAATTCTCGGTCATTTGGCTAGGATCATAGTATTACATGTTCACTTTTCGGCTATTTGGCTAAGATGAAAGCGTCACATGTTTACTTCTCAGCTATTTGGCGAAGATCATAGTATCACATGCTCACTTCTTGGCCATTTGGCTAAAATTAAAGCGTCACATGTTTAATTGGCTAGGATCATAGTATCACATGCTCACGTCTCGGCCATTTTGCTAAGATTAAAGCATCACATGTTCACTTCTCGGGCATTTCACTAATATCATAGTATCACATGCTTACTTTTCTGCCATTTAGCTAAGATCAAAGCGTCACATGCTTACTTTTCGGCTATTTGGCCAAGATTAAAACGTCACATGTTTACTTCTCAGCCATTTTGCTAGTATCATAGTATCATATGTCTACTTCTCGGCCATTTGGCTAGGATCAAATTGTCACATGTTTACTTCTCAGCCATTTGGCTAATATCATAGTATCACACTGGGGTCGATGTGGGTTCCTTTTTGTGGTGACCCTGGGATGCAATAGGGCCCTCCTATTGGAGATCTTGCTGTATGCTGAACGCCCACAGCTGAAAACTCCGCTGTTTTCAGTATTTGGTGTCAATGTACTGTCCAGATATG
>JAQIWH010007569.1:0-11259 GCA_034695005.1 Cryptops parisi | reverse complement strand
GGTACCTTGTTGAGAACCTTTATTCTCAGCATTAAATGCGATACCAAAAATATAGGTAAATCAAGGCGAAGCCGTGTCGGACTTTTGTCCGTGTCGGCCTTGTGGCTGTCGGCCTTTTGTCCTAGACCCCTGTTGTTCAGATAACCTGTCGTTCGCATAACCGAAGTTCGGATACTAGACGCTTTACTGTGCAACCCCTGGCAGAAAGTATTCGAACACGCTCATTCGTATCACACAAGTCAACTTTCAAACACTAGTTTTAAAGGAAATGCTTGCAATATCAAAGTTAACTAAACGTTTTGTAAACCTGTTTAATAAAAAACAAAAAATCGAACCTTTAAGTCAATTATTAAGGACGGAAAATGTTTGTTTTTTTTTTGGAACACCCCATTGGAAATAAGTATTCGAACACACATGTGATTAGAAAAAAATATTCGACCATGAGCACAAATTGCATTGTTATAGTAATTATATTACATAAAAAACTTTCAGATAATAGAGAAACGAGTATTATCTCATTTTCCAAATAAGATTAAGTCAAAGTTGATGGAAGTGTTGGGTAATTCTGCCAAATGGCAAGCGTATCTGTTAAAGGATACAGCAGACATTAAATAGCAGATTGCACTGTAAAACTTCAAGAAGGTAAAACTCAAAGAGAAGTCTCTAATTGTGTGAGATGTGAAGTGTCAATTGTGAACTACACTTGGGAAAAATTTCAACAGATTGGAAGCATCAACAACCGTCCGAGAACTTGTAGATGCAAAAAAAAAAAAACTAGCAAACGACAGTTTATTTGATAGTTCATTAGACAGACTCATTGAAAAGAAGTTGCTTAAAAAACAGAAGTTCTTTTTCGTATAAATTATTGAACGTTGAGTGGGAAAAGTGTCCAATGAATGTTTTTGTCATACAGTCAGAAATGGGCTTTCTGAGATGAGATTTTCGTTCTGCCAAACAAAGACATGACCAAACGACACAAGAACATTCCTTTGCAATGGCCAAACAATACAAAGAAAGAGATATAGATGATTGGAAAACAGTTATTTGGTCGGATAAAAGTCGAATTTGTGTTGGTTGCGATGATGATGCAGGAAAATTTACTTGGCGGCTAGCATCTGAGAGGTGTTTTCGAAGATTGTTCGGATTGATGAGTTGGGATTGTAAGTCATCTGAAGAAACTGTACAAATGTGTGTTGTCAAGGGGGGGGCCAACATTAATTCCGGGGCATCTGAAGAAATTTTAGACTATTTTTTAATTCCAACCATCAAAAATTAGTTTACCTTACAAGATGACACATGCACACAGCCAAACGAATCAAGAAATTTGTGCAATCAAGTGGCATTAAAACATTGTCTTGGCCCTACAAGAGTCCAGATTTCAACCTCATAAAGGTACGGTGATTGTCCAACTATCAAGGAAGAACTGAAAGACTCACTGATCTGTAGCTGGGATGAAAGAGACGTTGGTATGTGCACTTGTGCAGGCATTTAGTGGAATCAATGCCTGCATGAATTAAAGCAGTGATTAAGACTAAAGGAAGTCCAACACGGTATTAAAATAATAAACATAATCACTATGTATAATTGCTGTGTATAATTTTGTATTATGTTGCGAATATTTTTTTTCCAATCACATGTGTGTTCGAATACTTATTTCCAATGGAGTGTTCCAAGGGAAAAAAAACATCCCCCACCCTTAATAATTGATTTAAAGGTTCGAATTTTTTTGTAATATGCAGCTATTAAATAGGTCTACAAAAAACGTGTAGTTCACTTTTTTATTGCAAGCATTTCCTTTAAAACTACAGTGTTTGAAATTGGACTTGTGTGATATGAATGAGCGTGTTCGAATACTTTTTGCCAAGGGTTGTATATGGACTGATTCAATGTAAAAGCATCCTTACAGTAGGCCTACATAATTTGTAATCACTTTTATAGTTTGAAAATAATTTCAAGCTCAGTAGAAAAAAACTTGGGCACCTTTTATGAAATCGGAACAAAGATATATGAAGAAATTAGCAATCTGGAAAGCTGGTCGAAAGAATCGAGAGGTGGCATAATTCAAATCGTAGATACAAGCAAAAGGTTCTAAGCTACAACAAGAATCAAACCTCCTTTTCAATCTGTTCGAGGGACATTGGTTGTGCAACAGATTTAACAAGATAAGGCAGGGGAGCAATTCATTGCTTCATCGGATGCCCCAGCACTTGATTGAAATTGGTCGACTGAGAAACTTTCATCGATCGTCCTTTACATGAGTTGCAGTGAACGAAATAGGGATGGAAAAAATAAGGAGATAAGTGAATATCGTAATATCCCCACCAAAGGCAATTTATTAGTCTCGCTTATGAATTTTGACACCAGTGATGGTCTTGTTTGATACAGAAAAGCAGTAAAACTAGATTGTGGCTTGATGTTAAAGACTCAATGAATCCAGTCATTATTTCTTTAGCTTGTTATGGATGAGTAAGCGTAACTTGAGCAGATACAGTATATGAAATAGCCACAAGGTGAGGTGGCTGATGTTCAATCATTAAAAAGGAACAAGACCCATGTTAGAAAAAAAAAGAATTTTTATGATTAACAAGCGTGTGTGCCATATTCATGACGTTAATTACAAACCTGTAATTAACACCTGAAATATTTATTGTCTGATGATTAGCTAAAGTAGGCCCAGTTAATCGATTTGCATGTTTTTACTACAAATCAATGTTTTATTAGATTTGTCACCCAACATGTATGCAAAACTAAAATTATATGTACCCAATAATACTAGAAGTGAGCATGTGAATAATGACGGGCAGATCATACCGTAGTTATAATTTTCTCAAGTAGGCCTACATTTACTGTTTACATTCGTGTTATTCTTATGGTATCCAGCAGCTCATTAGTATATTTTTTTATTTTACCTTGGTGGTCAAGAAGTACAGAATAAAATAAATACACAACAACAAAAAATGATGGACTGACCAATGAAAAGATACAAAATAATAAAAATAAAAATAAAAGAACCAAAAACAAAACGACGTGAACAACAGTCGGTGCAATATTATTATTTGATCACACTGTTTATGCTCGCGTTGTTATGGTAACTCCTTATTTTCGCTGATGGTTATTTTCGTGGAAACAAACGACCAAGGAAATTAGTGTTAGAGATACAGCTTTCTTTGAATTTGAAAAATACTAACACAAAAAAACAGGCATCTTTCAGTAAATAAACGATATTTGGGATAATGGTCGCCCATCATCATCATCATCGTCGTCAATGATGATGATAAACTTTACTTAAAAACAGAAGAGTAGTGTTTGAATGGATATAAATAAAATAGATTCAGGAAAAGGCAGATAAATATATTTTGCAAGCAATATGCCGAAAACCTAAGAAATTTAGCTTATTTCACCGTAGGAACTGAAAATCAGGAAAACTGATAAATGACTCCAAGAATAATTGACATTCTAGGTGGACTTATCGATAAGTTGTCGCTCAGCATATACAGAAGTCCTATAACTTTAACTGCCCAAACTTATATTTTCCTTAGCCCTTCTGTCAAATTTAAATGTGACAGCTCAAATGTCCTATAACTCAAATGAGTCATAAATCTGAAAGTTATGGAACTTTCACCAGAGTCTTAATATTTAAAATCGCTGTTCGGTTTACAGTTACAACCCCTCCCCCTTCCCATTCCAAGAATATTCCAGCTACTGCTGGTTATTAGGACCTTCAAAAATGGTCAGCCTGTCACAGCCACTCGCTTTTTCTGCGAAGTCAACAAGTGATGGATTGCTCATGCCAGGGGAAGTGGGGTGGAGAAAGCAGTAGATCAAGGTAGTGGTTGGTGGATGGTGGAGTCCATCTTGCTAGTGGCCACGGTCGGTAGCCTTCGTCTGGCAACCGTAAATCACATGTCGTGGATGGTAGATGAGTAGGCCCCGACCCAGAAACGGAGCGCTCTTTCAGAAACTACGCATTTCGGAACCCCCTAAATCGAGTGGCAGCGCGGTACTAAAATTAATGAAGCAGCAATGAAAATAGACGGCGTTAGGTTTGGCCAAATATGTGCTAAACACATCGATACGATATTTGTGAAATATATAGCGATGATGTAAACGTATAATAAAGATAAAGACTGTTTCATGTCTTGGCATTTCCTGATTGGTCTTCTGTTGAATGATTGGGTTTGGTGCATGAATTATGATCTTGCTTCCATCAACACCACCTACATGTAAATCTTGTATAGTTTTTTTTTTCAAATGTGGTTTATTATGTTTTTCAATTAAAAACTACAAACATTCAGTATATTATATGCAGCATAAATGAAAGATCAATAAAAGTAACATGATAAAGTGGACATACATTGCTAAAACCCGAGTGAATATACAGAAATGGCAGAAAATTCCAATTAAACCAGATACGAACAAATTGCAAAATTGAAATGGCATATTATATTTACATAGTACTTTTTATATGAACAAAATATGTAATGTGTCTTACTGAGAATGACGAACAACTTCACTGTACACCTCTCTAGCATCTCCATAAACTTTGATTAACACCAGCATTTATTCTAGTCACTCTGGCTTTATTGTGTGATTTTTAAGTTTGAAATCAAGTGCAAACAAACGTACACCACGAATCAATTTTACACTAATACATACAAAATTCTGCTTCTAGTTTTCTCTTTAGCGAAAAACTGTTACAACATACTACAGGAGAATCAAATGACCAACATAAATCCATTTACACCTCTATACGAAATGGCCACTTGGCTCTATCTGAGGACCTCCAGATGTTAGGTTTGGAGTCCGGAGATCACTACTATTTTAGTTTTATATTAAATTGTTGCAAACACTAACAGCAAATATAATATTCGGTCCTTTTACTGTTTAGTCGATCCATTAGATCAAGTACCTATACATGTCGTAGAAAAAAGCACTTCTTGTTCGAAGTGGTATTATGTATCTGGATGCACAGCAAAACGAATTCTCCTTTCTCTTTTTTGTGAAAAATGTTTTCTCTAACCATGACATATTAAAGTATAATATGTCATGCTCTAACTGAGAGTTTTGGCGACCATATAAGAAGCCTACCGTTTGGTCGCCTTTTTCTGTTATTCGTTCAGCGCTTTCTTTTTATTTTACTAACCTTATGTCTTGCATCTTTAAATTTTTGTTGTAATCATTACTTTTTACGCAGAAATAAACATTTTAAAATAATAAAAAACGATATTGCTTCTAAATTACCTCAACTCAAACGTCTGATTTTTTTTTAACGTGGAACAAAAAAAGAAAAAAAAACAACAATTTATAACGAAAATTGATTATAATTTTGCACGAGATGTGATTTTTTAAGCAGCTAAATTGTTCTATTCTTCAAATTTTCCTATTTCTTGAAGATAAGTTTTTGAATTATTACTATGTACTCAGTGCAGTCATGCACATTAGCAATGATATTACAATTTCGTGTCTGAGATCCAAAATACCTCTATCTGCTATCTCCTCAAATACCGGTACTGTATTACGCAAGAAACCAGTAGTATGAAATACTGTACTACGAAATTGCATATACTGTATAATATTTTCGATATTATATATAAAGAAAAAAAAAGCTTATAAATCCATGAACTGGAAGAGATCGGTTTGGAGTTAGGGGGTCGATGTTTTTTTGGTCTGTAAGTTGTGGGATGTGTTGGCATAGATGTGAAGGCCCTGTCGGATGGACGGCAGCCATTTTTCATCTCGAAAACGGAGACAGAAAGAAAAGCTGTATGACGGATGAGACTTTACGTAGATAGAGAAATAATGAACGCCACCATGTGACCACTGATAGAACAAACGGCTTTTCGTCGAGCGGACATTACACGCCAACCAAGGGAAGAAAAGACTGGACATTTGTCATCCGAAAACGATTATTGCCATTAGGCCCCTTGGTACTTTCTCAAAACTCATCCCCCAACCTAACGTTAACTGACAAAGAATATTTCATTCTTCAGACCCCCATGACTATTGAAGTTTTCCAACTTTTAGTCCGTTTCGTGTGTCACAGACTTTTGCAGGGAGCAACGAGTTGTGCAGCACTGCGTAAGGTTAATTAATTTATTAACACTAGTGCGGTGGAAATGCGAGGATTAAAGTAGTGAACCTGATGATAATGATGAGTAACGAGCACGCTGGAAAATCACATTGATTGCCCTTCTGAATTACGGTCGCTGTTAATTTGATAAAGAATTGCAAACGATGCCAAACTAATCTCTCCCCAACTATTTTACTCTTCTATGCCAATGGACTCGATAGCTCCTCAAACAACGAAGCTTTTCCATTAATTGAGTGAAACTAGTGCAGCGCAGATCTCAACTGATGACCCAAATGCACTTACCAATCTATTGCTTTTTAAAGTTCATGTAACGACAGACAACGTTACATGCTATTGGATGTTGGTATACATACATAAAACCACATCAAACTGTAGTCATGAATAAATTATGCGGCGTATAAAATAGCAACCAGAGGAGTTCACCACTTGGCTGACCTGTCAATTTTTCGGTCTACGCAGTTCTAGATACAATGTAGCTTACTGCAAATACACTTCGCGTTACTGTTGCTCGATAATGCAAATTCATTGAAAAGTTCATGTTATTTCATAAATATAGAGCTTAGATTACAAAACCTTAGATGAAACTGTGTGTTAAAAATTAAATTACAACTATATAGGCTGGGTGTTTCTGATTATATAGTATTGTATGTATAAATTTATAAACTGCGGGTAACAAAAAGTTAGGCCAGATTAGATCCAGTATACAGTATAAGGAGTCTACGATTTATTCGATTCCGCAGATGCCGCTACACCAGTGAAACTTCCCTAAAGGACCACCTCTCAGCAAGACCGCTTTTGTCCGGAACGGTTTTTCAGACCATTATTTTAATAATACTTAGATTAAGAGACCGGCTTAGGTGGCCCTACTTCCCGGAAGGACCACTCTTCCAATGTCGAATAGTAAAATTAACTACCGGTACTTTAAACAGAGGTTCTTTAATAGTTTTCACCAATCAAATTTAACCAATGTGTTCCCTTTTAAGATTGTTTTTATCAGTTTTTAAGCCAATGATTTTGTTTTTATCTTTACTAACCAAACAAAAAAGTTTGAAATGCTAAATTGTCGTTCTTTAGAGAATGCTGCCCAATGTGTCTGTATAGTATTCAACACTACTGTTTTTAACTGTACCCCCATTCGGGAACCACATTTTCATGGGACAGTGGATGGTTTGCTTAGAGAAGTTTCACTGTACCTGTAAATACTAATCAATGTAGACGTCTATATAACCAATATACAATTATACTGTGTGTAAAATTATAGAGAACGTTTAAAAAATACATTGTAAAAAACTGATGATTTATTTCTCTCAGTACTGTATTACTTAATACATACAGCATACCATAGTATGGAGTTATAAGACTCGTGATCATACTGTATCATACTTACATTATGATTATGGATGTGACACACTGTATATTAATCCAGGTTACGATTGTAATAAAAATTAAGAAAAAATGTTGCCTAGTTTTCTTATTGCACTTTACAAAAGTAGCTAGTTTACAAGATTTTACAAAAAAAATAGAAAATCCAGGAACTGAAATTTTTATGCACACTTCATCCAATTACATACATTTTTTCAATGAAATTATACGAAAATCTATTTCACACTCCAACTATTTCTAATGGCTTTTTTCTCTTCACTCCATGACCAGAAATTAATCAACGTCAGGTTAGTTTTACAAAAAAAAAAAAAAAAAAAAAAAATCAAAATCGCTTTTCTCACTCCAAACCCATTTCAATTTCAGAAGTACAAAAAGATTTTGTAAGACAATTTGTGTAAGGAAAAAAAAACGATTTTTATGCAGTGTTGTGACTAAGCAATACCCAACAAAACTTTTATCGAAAAAAAAAAAAGAATTCTTGTCAAAAATTTACTGTTTCCAAAACAATTTGATTAAAACAAAAACTGACAGCATCTCGACTTTCTAGCAGCCTAATTATAACATTCAGAAATCGTACACCAAATTTTTTTTCGCTACAGAACGTAAAAGAGAAAAAAAAAACAAGACAAGAAAGTTAAGAAATGAAATTTGACCATGAATTCATTACAAGTGCTATTCCCAAAATGTGGCTGGCAGTGGTCACTGCATGAAAAGAACGTCAAGTCCATCAGTATTTGGCTACAAGGTGAAAGTGACCAGTGAACAAGAAACAGGTTCCATTGAACTCCCTACAGGAAACCATGTTATACTATGCGGACGTTATCGAAACGTCCACGGGAAAGGTCGGAGCATTGGGGTCAGTGGAAGATGGAGGCTTTTTTTCCCCTTCTCTTTCCTTTTGCCTATCCCTAAACCTTGGCGCACACGCGATGGGACTATCAGATGGAAAGCGAAACTTCAACCTCCTCCTTCAACGCCAACATCTGATAATTCGCAAAAGATGCCTCAACGCCAAAGGCTGGCTGGCCTTCCGTTATCTGGGGAAGTAGAAGAGACTGGCCACTGGACAGACAGACGGACAGTTGTTGTTATTGTTGTTGTGGTAGTGTTAGGTTTCGTCTGCAGGCAATCATAAGATGAAGAACAGCCAATGCGACATTAGGCGGTTTTTGGTGAAACTTTGAAGAATTCGGACTGGTATGTGTGGCAGCATGAAAATCCTATGAGATTTTCTATTGGAAATCGTGGTTCATAATGGTTGTGCTGTGCTGTGCTAGTTTGTATTAGTTGCGAACAATGATCCACATAAACATTATATAGCTATGTGTAACAATTGCTATAACAGTTACAATGAGAATATTTTACTTGAAATTCAGTGCAATATTTCGCTTTGTCAATACTCAAGAGACGCTCAATGTTGTCTGTCGATCAATGCACGAGTGGATGTGAAAGTTGTTATACATGAAACATAGTTTACATGTCTTTTATACCAGTACATGAAGAAAAAAATGGCAACACGGCAATGGATCAGTGTTATTTATGTAAAGTTCAACAGATTCTTCTCAGTAGTTTTGTTTGAAAATTTAAATTTTCTACATTTCCAAGTCAAATCGTTCATTCGATAACGAATGAACGATTTTCACAGTGCCGGTACTTGCTTAAAGTGAGATGATTCCGAGATGATTATATGCTATTGTTCATATTAAAATATGGATTAATAATCCGAAAAATCGGTTCTTTGTACCCCTCTCCAATTCATAAGTCTTTACTTAAGTTCACATTGGCATTTTTTTTTAAAAATGGTTTGTTGAAAATAAATCAAGAGTACAGAGGCGTACATTGTGTACAGAGGCATTACTACGAGTACAGGTATGTTTATATTTCATTAATTTGATTTGAAATGCAGATGAAGTGATGATCATGTTCATATAAATAATTAGATTGGGAATTATACACTTGCATGAAATTCAAACTGTATCATGCATAATGATACAGTATCATGTATAATTTATATTTAAAAAGACGTTAATTGAAGTTGAGTGAATATGCATACGTAATCCACATACGATACAGTATAATAGTTTTTTATATAGTAAATAAGCTTATATCTTATATTGTAACTCGTAATAGGAACACTTAATTTACTAGCATTTCTTGCATTAAGTTCTTTTTTCATTAATAATATTAACACTACAATCATTGTCAAGATGTTGGTACTGTATTTCTTGTAATTTACATGTAAGTATGCAATGTCATTTTCTTCATTTTTTCTCTCCATTTAACTTCGCATTATTAAAAATTAATGAACCCCTCATGCTGACTTCACTACAATCTTATTAATAACAGAGCCATTCAAGACCCTTTTTTTCCCAGCTCGAAAGAAAACCTCATCTTAGTGAAGTCTGGTTTTCATATTTCTGGGTGCTACTTTCAAGTGAACCAAGTCTCAACATGCAATTTTGCGCACGAGGCCCAAAGTTCAACTCCTCGGTAGCCACACCATCCTCGCCACTCCGGCCGGTCCTTAATGAACATTAATTGCAACTTGGCCAACTCGTAAATTAACATTTACCACTGGATATAATCCAGGCCACTCTAGAAAATGGCGAAAAAGGCCACTGTCACCTCCATTTTAGGCCCTTGGGGAAAAAGAACAACAACATTTCAAGAGTTGGTATGAATACTAAAGTCCACTGTGAACCCATCACTTTATTAATCGTTTTCTTTTCGTTTTTATTATACTGTTTTCGCCACAAATAAAAATCAATTATTAAGAAGAAATGGAAACAGTCGATGACTAACCAAAGTACTGTAAGTGAATAACGGTTTTTCTTTTGCACCAATATTTGTCGTAGAAGTATTAAAATGGAGAGCCAATGCAATAAGTTTATACATCATGGTTCAAAAACGTATTTGGAAAACGAAGCAAATCATATTGACTCTATTTTTTTTTTTTTTTTTACAATGTGCACCTTTTGGCTTCTGCCTTTGGCAATATGGCGAAGAAGAATAAGAAGAATTTGCATGGTGAGTTTCACTCCCGAGAATAAAAGCGAGTGATGAATTCCCTTTGTTTAACTTTGGGCTAATGCTTACAAATGGTCTACTTGCCCTCTTCGCAGTCGAAATGTTTTCTGTTTTTCATCAAGTGTTACACATGTTTAAATAAGTCAACTAAACTGCAATTTTAACTAAAGTCAGCGCACCCATTCAGATAAGTATACAAACATTCTTAGAATAAGTTAAAAGAAAAGAAAATTTAATATTACTACCATCAACTTCACACTTTTAGAATGCAAATTGAACTGATTAAATTATCTTACAACTTTATCTTGGTTTCAGTTCAACAAATAATACAACACAAAAGGGGTGGAGCCTGAAGGCATAGTACCACATTCAAATAGCTCAATCGTCCACTTTAAGCCACAAATCACTGGTAAACGTTAATAACAATTTACTAGTCACCTGTAAATCTATCAATGGTTTTTGTAGTTCACTCCTAATGTTCTCTTCGAATTGTGTAAACTAGTGCAACTGATACCGGGTTTAACTCAACAGAAATTCACCATACTTGTGTATTAACCCATAGACAGTGACAGCCATGGGAGTGGCATGGTGGTGCTGTTGTTTTCTAACTAATCTGAACTGGTGTTTATGGATACAGATATACTAGGATCGGCACCACGCTATGCGAATGCCAAAAATCAAAGCGAAGCGGATCTTTTCACCTGTTTTTCATGATTTTTAACATAGTTTTTCAATCTTTTTTACTTGTTTTTTCATAA
>JAQIWH010007568.1:0-11260 GCA_034695005.1 Cryptops parisi | reverse complement strand
TTGATCACGTGACGGCTAAGTTGGGCGTGGTTAGCCTAACTTAGCCGGCTAGGTTAGCCTAAAGCACCAAAAACTCATCTCAGTTGTTTATTATAGGTGATGTTGAACCTTTGTAACCACAACTGTAGGTCTGAGGAGAAAACCTATTCAGTGAAAAATGAGAAGGTCAGCCCGAGCTTAGCCGCAGCATCTGCGAGCTTGTTACCGGGGATGCCAACATGACCTGGAACACACTAGCACAACTATATTGCCCAATCAAACATGACAATGCACCAATCCATGAATATGTGAAACCAGAGGGTTGAGAAAATTATAATCATGGAGTACATGAAGTCTGTTAAGGGAGTCAGTGCAAATCAGAAACCGATATGCGTCAGATTGAGGCAGAGGGCAATTGCCTGAGCGATGGTTATTAACTCGACAGAGACAATGCAGTATGGCTACCTGCGCAAGGTAGCCATCGGTGAAAGGTCTACCAGCGAGAAACACACTCGAAGCTTACAAGATCCCCCTGCTTAGTCATCAGTGTACACAGCTTCATATTTATGGTATGCGTCAGGTAGGTAGGTATTTGAGTTTAAGAGGCGCACCCACTGCCCGGAGGCTTGTCATATGGCACCCACAAAAACACATAGCCTGAACAGCATATCAGATAAGTTGATCGAGACTTGACATCTTCAAGAATCTATACAGACGATGGATGGTACGAACGTGGTTCCCTAACACCTCCGGAAGCGTGGCAGGCAGAAGGCAGCATCTGTGAAGGGGTTCGTAAAGCAAGCAATCCACCTGAACATGATGAACCGACACCTGTGTATTACATGCAGGGTACCAAGGCGGAAACTCCTTACGAAAATTGTGTATGTCCTATCTGTAACCATGCCAGCATCACTTCTTTTTTCCTGTTGGCAGATAAAGATGTCGTCCATTCTCTTACAGTAGTAGTATGGAGTGACTTTGGAAAGTTTTCAGAATTTGAATGACCTTCTATCATCACATTCAATTTTTTTGGTTAGTTGATACAACCGTCAGGAGGGCTCAGAGCAGCTTTACAACTATTACTAAGAGTTAGGTTTCAATGTTGTATTTTAAGGCTATTTTTTAAAACTAAACGTGTTGTCCAAAGTAGTACATCGTTGGGGTTACTTTGAACACAGAGAAACATGTTCAAATAGAATGATAAGCATTAGAAGAAAGTTTAATTCAAGAGTTTTATTAATAGCAACATCAGAATTACCTAATATAATAAACCATTAAACATAATACAACATAAATAACGTACAACATTAATAAAATTCTTCACCGGAATGCTTTGTACTGTATCAGATAAACTACGAATTTAAGCTGTTCTCGACGACCTTCGTATGGAGGAGGTAGGACGGTTACGATCTGTCCAGGCTCAACATCGGACACGTCAAGATTTTCCAGCCATATAAAAGTGTTAAACATTGAACTTGTCTTTAAAAATGAAACTGAAGTTTTCCGTTGGATCAATTGGTTGGTGCAATACTTTTCTAACATAGTGTTGAATGCTTTGTTTTCCAACGAACTTTATCCAGTCATCTTTCTTGATGCTGGAATGATCTACTGGCACCTTTTCAGTCTCAGGCTTGACTTTGCTTTCATTATAGTTACTGGACGGAACTCGTAGACATTTCTTTAATGGGATTATCACTGCTTGTAAATCCATTGGTGCCATCTAATCATATTCTTCTCTTGAATGGCCCAGGCTCACTTCAAACTCTTGTTGTTTGACGTGATCTGTAGACACATTTTCACCAGGGGAAACGTTTATTTTTTGTTTTTTCTGCTTTTGGCTGTTCTTTCCATCATATCTCAACTCAGAAAGCATTTGAACAACTGCTTCTGAAACTGGCAGAAACATCAGTCATATCTTGTTGAATAAGCATAGCATGTGGAACTCGACTTATTATCTTTTGTCTATTTAGAGGAACTAAGCCGCATTTCCTAAACCCGGATGCTATATTCTTCTGATCATTGCTTTTTTTTTCGGTAAGTTGCTTCAGCAACACAGGGAACCTGTTATTTGGGATAGTAGCAGCCTTCCTATCGCAACCAGTTTTCCACTCTTGTAAAATTTTTCATCAAGCAATCTTCATAGGCCGGTAATATGAAACATCTAGGGGCTGGCAGATGCGAGTGCTGTTAGCAGGAAAGAATTGAAAATCTGTTTTCCTCTGCACAAGCTGCAAGTACTTTCTCGGAGAAGTGCGACGAGAAGTTATCTCCAAAAATGACACACCGGTCCGGGACACTCTTGCAATACAGCAACAAAATGGTGAAAAACCAATCCTCGAAAGTAACAAGATCGAACCAGCCAGATCTAATACGGTTATACTTGCATCCAAAACACTAGGCAGATCATGTGTTCTCAGATTCGTATACAACATACGAGGTGTGGCAGAAAAGTAATGAGACTGGTTTTTTTTTGCAACAATTTTTTTTTGTTTTTAGACATTAATGTTATCTCCTTCAAAGCAATTTTTTTGGGCAGTTATACAACGGCGGAGGCATTGTTTCCAGTCTTTGTAGCAGTCCTGGAAGGCTTCAACTGGAATTGCCTTTAGCTCCTCGGTTACGCTTCTCTGGATGTTATTGACAGTACCAAAATGACATTTTTTCAAGTGGGTTTTGATCTTTGGAAACAAAAATAAGTCACACGGACTGAGATCAGGCGAATAGGGGGGGCTGGGGAACCACAGGAATCTCTTTTGTCGTCAAAAACTGGTTAATGGAGATGGCCGTGTGACAAGGGGCGTTGTCATGGTGGAGCATCCAAGTGTCCGTGATGTTCGGTCTGATGCGATGCACCCTTTTTCTGATCCTGTCCAGGACTTCTTTATAAAAAACTTTATTGACAGTTTGTCCTGGAGGCACAAATTTTTTGTGAATGATTCACCGACTGTTAAAAAAACAAATGAGCATGGACTTGATTTTTGATTTGCTCATTCGAGCTTTCTTCGGTCGAGGAGACGTGTCAGTGTGCCACTCTTCACTTTGACGTTTTGTTTCGGGATCGTACTCAAAAATCCACGATTCATCACCAGTGATCACACGACTGAGGAAACCTGGGTCATTATCGATTCTGTCGAGAAGGTCAAGGCACACATTCTTTCGATTGTCTTTCTGTTCAATCGTTAGGTTTTTTGGCACCATCTTGGCACACACCTTTCTCATGCCCAAATCTTGAGTCAAAATTTGGTGAAGGGTAAAACGATTCAAATTTAATTCACTACTCATCAGCCTCAATGTTAGTCGACGGTCTGATCTCACAAGAGCCCTTACTCGTTCCACATTGTTTTCAGTTTTCGATGTTGAAGGTCTTCCTGAGCGAGGCTTGTCTTTGACTGCTTCTCGGCCTTCCAAAAATACTTTGTGCCATCGAAAAACTTGTGCTCTTGATAAGGAATGTCCCCCATAGGCTCGTTGCAACTTTTCGTAGGTCAAACTTGCAGATTCACCAAGTTTAACACAAAATTTGATGGCACACCGTTGCTCCAAATATTGCTCTTCCATTTTTCGTAACGCTCTACAAAAACACGAGTTCACTTACCCCCCTCTCTCGCGCTGCTTAATTACCGCACGAGGTTGAAATTTTTATTGAGCGTCTAAGAGGGACTGACCTTCAAGAAATTTGAAGGAAAAGCCTGCAGTGTTGCCAGATCGCTCTCAGTGATGCCAGTCTCACTACTTTTTTGCCACACCTTGTATGATGCGAGAACTGTATCATTGGCAGCTGCAGCAAACATTGAAATCGAGGACAAGCTGCAGACCAAGCGGGGTGTTGATTTGAGCAGTTAAGACAACACAGGGGTTTAGGGCAGGACTCAGGAGAGTGATTTGGAAGGCCACAAACGCTGCACACTTTAGGAGAGGAATAGTGGGATTAGCTGTGGCCGTATCGCTGATAAGTGAAGCAACGCAGGGGGTTGGGGATAAAGGGATGAACAGGAAGGTTCATTCAGGCTACTTAGATTGACTGAGGAAGAGTTGAGAAAGAAAAGGTGAGGACAAAACCGCTCGTTGCGATGCGGGAATTGCCTTCCTTTCGAGTGAGACGACGTAGGTTGGAAACTTGTTGGGATCCAAGATCTTTTATTTATTTATTTATTTTTCATAAAACGATTTTACAAATCGAAGGTAACAATAAAACAAAGAAAAAAAAGGGAGAATAAAAAACAAACAACAACACGAAAAATAACAGTGAGTGCTATAATGCATTGGGATAATAGTATTTACAGCATTAATTAACTTATGAGATATAGATCACTCGGGAGAAGTTTATGTAAGATTAATGTGTTTAAAAAGCATTTTATTAAATATTTGAATGTTGATAGCCTTAAATTGAGTTGGAGAAGACATTTTTCTTATTCTAAATTTTCTTAATCTTCCAAGAGTTCCTTGTCGGAATAACACAAAATATCTTTACAATACACAACGCCTTTGCAGGAGTTAAGGGACTAGTGAACTGTGACAGAAACTGGGTTAGCCGACAAATGTTTGGAAAAAGAAAAGTTGGTGTGCCTGCTTGCATCACGGACCTTGACCAGAAGACTACCGCTGCGCAACTTAGAAACATCAGCCACTTCACCGAGTGAAATAACAAGATACTTATAGATAAAGATAGGGAAGACCCATGGGAAACTTCCATTGTGGCAAAATTTCCATTATGGCAAGTAACAACAAAAAAGCACCTTCGATCTGGAAGGCAGATAGAACGAGCTGAGGAAATGGGCTAGTAACATTCACTGGGCATGATGTAGTGTCACTATCCAAAATCATGGTCTGAGCAGCAGGAGAGCAAGAGGGATTGCTCAGGGTTACTACTTCAGTGATGACCATGATTGAGAAAAGAAAGAAAAAGGGTGGGGCTTTTAACTCGGTACCGCATCAGGGAAAGTTTTTAGCCCTTCTGGAGCAAAATATTTTTAAACTGCTCTCTTCACCCTACTGAGGAGGGCAGTTTTCAGGCAAACGGGTCTGGTTTCAGGACCCGCTAGGACTCGTGAATCCAGAACAATGTATTTCCTGAGTAAACCAAAAACAACTGGGACCTTCGAATTTCCACTATTGTGGGCATCAGCAAGCACCCCAGTTGGAGAGCGGGAAGTGGGAGTAGTTCCTCGTCAGATGCGTGGTTGGCTACTCTGTATGTCTTATGACCTCATTTCCTCAGCAGGGCATTTTGCGTTCAAGAAAACGTTAGGTAGAGTACAGTCCCGGTACTACTGGCGAACAATGTACTCCGATTAAAGAAGTATTGCAGCTCTTGCCAGACTTGTGCAGAAAGAAGCTGTATACGTCACGGATATTTAAACAGGTATCAGAAGCATTGGTTTCATGCTTATATTCTATCTTTGTTGCCAAGTTTAAAACAGCACCTGTTGTTTTAAATTCCAGTTTCAGTTTTTTCCATATACTTGGCATAAATTAAAGTTTTGGATGGTTTAGCATTAAATGGTACAGCATATTAACTTACCAATACACAGGCATTCCTGCAGTTTTGTAAAATCTTTTCTTGATGTTCTGTTTCTTCTCTTGCGTATATGGAAATGACAGCTTGTGCTTCAGATGTTTGTTAATGGGCAAGGCAACCTCATGTATCGCTCGACTAACCGTTCTTTTAGAGCACTCAAAGAGTTTAGCAAAAGCTGTACTGTAAAAAAGCTCCAGTGGCGAAAAACATTAGTGTTATTAACACTTGAGTATTTACGCTGAGAGCGGTACAGGTTTTTGTTTGTGTACAACCCAAATCATCGTGCATTGCTTCTTTGGTGAGCAGATCTCAGTGCGAAACGTTCATTTACATGCTTCACTCTGCAATACAAAGCAAATTTAGCTCAAATAGGATAATTTTAAAATTTTTGGTGAAATCAAACAGATGTCAGTGCGAAACGTTCACTTACATGCTTCATTCTGCAATACAAAGCGAATTTAGCTCAACGTGCAAATGTGAGCTCTCATTTCAATCGAAATCTTGAAATGAGAGCTCCATTACTCAACGTGTCGAAAGGATTGGCACGTAGTGGGTAACTGCGAGGTGTTTCCTCTTCGTCAATTCCTTCTTCTTCGAATTCTACAGTGAGTATAACAATAAATTGTGCCAAATAGCCAGCAAGGCCCTATGGTGGTCTGGTGGTCAGAGCATTGACCTCTGGCCCGGGCTCGCCTCCCACTCGTGCCATGTGGATTCAGGTCTGACACCACGGGGGCAGGTATTGGAATGGCAAACACACACAAAATAGTGCAAAAAGTTCAAGGGTTGGGGTTCCTTCAACATTAAAACTTGAAAAAATGTTTTTTCATGACTGTTGAGAGTTAAAATGGGATATTCATTATTAGAATTAGCACGCATTTTTGGGGTAGGAAGTTCTAGTGTGTCTAGAATTTTCACTACCTGGATCACATTTTTATATCATGAATTAAAAGAGTTGTTTCCGATTCGTCCACCAAGGCACATCAAAAGCAAATGTCCTTCTCACTTTAAACATTATCCTCAAACAACTTTACTGATTGATTGTTCGGAGATCAAAGTACAGACTCCTTCCTTGCTTAAATCTCAAAGGGAAACGTTTTACAAATTACAAACATTGTAATACTTTAAAATTTTTAATTGGTGCTACTCCAAATGGTATCATTTGCTTTGTGTCTGATGTATATAGTGGTTCAACTTCAGATAAGAAAATTGTTATCGATTGTGGATTATTAGATTTATTAACGGATGGGGACTCTCTCATGGCTGATAAAGATTTTGAAATATATGATGTGCTCCCTAACAGGGTCACACTAAACTTGCCACCTCGATTTTATAAACAAGTTTATGGCCAAATGCCCGAAGATGATGTCAGTAAAACAAGAAAAATAGCGAGTGAGCGAGTCGACATCGAACGAGACATAAGACGAATGAAAACTTACAAAATTTTATGTCAAGTTATTCCTCTATCACTCAGAGATGTTTCAAACCAAATAATTACTGTCTGTGCATTGTTATGTAATTTCAAGCCAGGCATTAGAAAAAAAGAGTAAAATATGTTTATTTTAGCTTCAGTTTTCTTTATTCATGTTTTTAAATCCAACATATTTTTCTTTTAAGTATAAGACGGATCCATGCATAATTCCGTTTAAAAGAATTTCAGGAATTAAAGCATATTTTAAAAAATGCTGCAATTTTTGAACTGCCTCTTCCCAAAATACCACATCAAATAGAATTCGCTCTATATGGAAATCAGCTTCGGTGTAAACCATGAAATCACACCAACTCCTACCAGTCACTGCCATTTGCCCCTGGACTTGGAAGTAGTAATCGTGTGTGACTTTCAATTTAGGTGTGTTGTTCACTAGTTTGCAGCAAAACGTTTTGTGTGAACATGCTTCATTGATTGATTTTCCACTCATTGATTTTGGGCATTTGACTTCTAACAAGCCTAAAGATGGGGTGGCTGTGGAATCTTCCACCAGTCTGTCAGGTGTTGCTGCTAGATAAGACATCGTCGGATGTACAAACAAGCCACAAGTTTTAATGTTGACTTTTGTACCGTTCACTTGTAAATATTTATGTACAGCAACATCCTCCATGTTTCTGCCATAAATCAAGGCAAGCAAAAACTTGGAAGGTCCACCATACAGCATTGATTTTACTAAACTCTCACAACTTCTTGTACATTTTACACCTAAGTTGGATGCACCCAACCTTTGTTTCCTCTCTTTAAACCAAATGTTATTGTCATGTTGGCCTCTTGTTGATGTCTCGATTCTTAAAATATCTTCTGGTGAAAGGCACTTGTAATTGGTACTTAGAAATCTGTTGACATCTTGTTGGAATTCTGCACTTCTTATGATGGTATCTGCTGTATATACCTTCCGTGCAAAGGTGACATTTGGAATGTTGTCAACTTCTGATAAAACTTGCGTACCTAAAAAAAAAAAAAAATTTAATATTAATATATGTAACATGACTAAGATAAGTTTAATATATGTAACATGAGATAAGGTTGTTTTGTTATGTTTACTTGGCTCTTGGACAACTTCCATCAAAGTTTCTTCAACTGTATCATCTATAGAAACAATGTTTTGAAATGTCATTAAAAATGTCATTAAACAATGTTTTGAAATGTCAATGTCATTTAAGTTTTTCTTTTCCATATTATAACATATATTTTGCTTTTATAACATATAACTACCTGAATAATCAGCTACAAAACCACAAGATGGTGAGGAGACTAATAACTTTTCATATAAATGTTTTTTAGCTTCAGCACTTGCAGGCTTTATTCTTCTAGGATCATACATGGATGGTAAACACCTTTTTTCTTTTTTCATGGTTACTGCTCCCTGGAATACATTTAATGTCAACATAAGTCATCTCAAATTAACGTTCTTTTAATATAACAAATCTATAAGCTTACAGACCACCACAATAATAGAAATCTCGTGTACTGCATTTTCATTCAACCATGTTTAAGTTATTCAAATATTAAATGTATTTCAGTTGTATATTTAAAATTTTTTTTTAAACAACTTATGACACTTCAGATTATTATCATCAACGGGTGTAGGTCAAAACACCGACAGTTCAGAAGTGTCGATACTTTTGAACTGTCGGTATTTCGATTGTTGTTACAATGGCCAGGACCAATCTACAACATCTTTTTCAATTTCAGTTTCTATTCTTATACAAGGATAAAATCTTAAAAATGCTTGCAGGAAGCAAACGGTCACACATTTGCTCAACATTTAATCAACAATTTTTGCTTAATCAAATATCTAACATGCTACATATTTGATTGAGCAAATGTTAAGCAAAAATTGGGTAAATTCGTGCTCATTTGCTCCCTGCCTAAAGGTCTATAAATTGTCAAATTTAAAAATCTCAGTTGCCAAACAAGTAACTTACATTCTTCTTAATATTACGAATTTTTAAATCGGATAATTTTTTTCCTCCTGTGGTTTTTTCCTGGTACTATTCATTTACAAAGGACATCAGTACAAGTTCGATTCTCAGGAACTTGCTGTACTTTGGCTTGCAGTAAAATCAAGTAAAATTCTAATGTTGCACCTACGTGATGACATTTAAGTAGCCTATAAAAAAGTGCGAAATCAATTTTAAAAATTACAATTACAAAACAAGTAATGGTACTTTTCGGTTATATGGAGGCCCGTCGATGTTGTTATTTGTTTGTATTTTTTTATGGGTTTAATATGCGGGTTAGGTTAGGAATCAATTAACAATATCATACGTTTTTTGTTTTTCTTAATTTATTCCTAACCTAACCCGCATATTGAACCCATAAAAAAATACAAACAAATAGCAACATTGACAGGCCTCGATATAACCGGAAAGTACCCAAGTAATAAAAATGAAATAACTCACCCAGCTGCACAAGTACAGTAATCATCAATTATGTGGTTTTCCTCAAAAACAATGCAACAAGTGTGATGTCCGGGGTTTTGGCTTGGTATTACTTTTGATTTAATACATGTCGCCTTCATGTTGTTTATTGTTGTCTCAGCAGCTTTGACTTCCTTTACATATCCCATCAACAATATACTTGAAACGTTTTTGAGACTTAGTATTTAAATATACCTCTATCACTTCACTAGAAATGAATGGCATATTTATAAATCTGTCCTCCCAATGAATATTTTTATCAGAAAATAGGCTGAAAGCTACTCCTGAGCATGCTTCGAGAAACATCATTCTTCTAGTGCTTTCAGTTCACCAGCTAGCGCAGAACAACTGCACATGCGCAAATGAAAAGAGTGGGAAATGGGCCGACTGTATAATAAATGACGTTACTCATAAAAAACGTTTGTGACGTCAATATTAATGGTCCCTAGAGTTCCTTTAGGAAAATTCAGGGGGCACCACCAGTCAAATAAAATTAAAATATGTTACAGATGTACTATGGGAAAAACGGTTAATGCCATGTCTTGTTATTGAAAGTCTTTCCTTCAAGTGTACAGTTTTCTATTTTTGTCATCAGCTAGCGCAGAAACAACTGCACATGTGCAAATGCAAAGAGTGAAAATCGTCTATTCCAGCCCTTCAGATTCAAGCTCCAGTCATCGCTTCTCTCTTCGTTGACGACTTGGCCATTTCCTGTCGATCCTACCACCTCTGTTGCAGAGCGACAGATCCAACTCACCATTAACCGGTTGGAATGCTGGACCCTCTCTCACGGTTTTCGTTTTTTCATTGACAAAACTGTATGCGTACACTTCTCCCGCCTGCAGCGTGAACTTTGCGATCCGTCCCTTACTATCGGCGGTAAACATCTTACTGTCCGTGACGAAGTCTGCTTTCTTGGCTTAATTTTTCACTATTGCCAACTAAAAATCCTTTGCCGTAAGGCCTTCGATCTTCTTTGCATTTTGAGCCATCACTCTTGGGGAGCAGACTGACATACTCTTCTTACTCTCTACAGATCCGTTGTTCGCTTTCGATTCACCTACGCCTTTGGTCTTCTTTTCCGCTCGCCCTTCCTACTTGGCCCACCTCTACAGTATCTACCATGCTGGCATTTGCCTTGCTTTAGGTGCGTTTCGCACTAGCCCCATTGTTAGCTTGTGCGCTGAAAGTGGCGAGCTACCTTTCTCTCATCTTTTGGATTAACAGATTCGCAGCTATATTGCACGGTTGAGCACTTACTCTTCCAACCCCGCCTATCCCCATCTTTTTACCCCTCATCTTCGTTCGACCTTTTTTAGATGCCCCCGTGCTACCTGTCCACTTGGTATTCGTGCGGCGGAGCACTTTTCACTAGACAACTGTTCTTCCCTCTGTTCTTCCATTCTGTCCTTGGTCCCTCCCGACTGTTCCCTTTATTCTTGATCTCAGCTACCTGCCGAAAGCCACTACTCATCCCTCCGAGTACATGGGTCATTTCTACCGCAATCTTGACTCTTAACGAGACTTTGAGCCCATTTACACCGATGGTTCAAAACAAGATGACCTTGTCGGGTTTGGTTGTGTTTCCTGTTGGTGGACGTATAGCAGACGCCTCCCTGCTTCTTGCAGTGTTATGTCAGCAGAGCTGGTAGCCATAGCTCAAGCACTGACCTTATGCTTGAGCTCTCCAGCATCTCATTTTCTCTTCTGCTCTGATTCTCTCAGTGGTCTCCAAGCACTACAAGATTTTTATTCATGCAACCCATTGGTCATCCTTATTCATAAACTCCTCTTCCATCATGCTAAACTAGCACATTCCATCCTGTTGATGTGGGTTCCGGGACATGTTGG
>JAQIWH010007567.1:0-11261 GCA_034695005.1 Cryptops parisi | reverse complement strand
TTCGCATGCCTGAGGGTATTTAGATGTGTAATAAATATTTTGTATTAGGTGAATAATACTCTGTATAAAGCTAGTATTTAGATTTTGCAGAATCTTTTTCGAATACAATTCACCAGGGTAACAACTGTAAGTCCCAACGTGTTTAAGAACAATAAAAAACTGATCTTGAGTAATAGATAAGATTTGGGGATCAGAATTAGGGATTAACACTTTTGCACAATTAAATGTTGAGTTTTGATTATTGTGCGGGTTATTACACCATTTTAAATAGCTTACAGCTTGTGTGTTATCTAATTTTGTTTGTTTTTTACTGTATTGTTTATTAACCAATTGCCACGTGCGAGGAATAGAAGAATTTTTAACTATTGCATGACTCTTAGCCTTTTTGATAGCCTTCTTATATTCTCTCTTTCTAGTTTTTAACTGTTCAATTAATTGGGAGGGATGAGGGATTGTTGCTGAACACATTTAGAAAGCTGATTTAATGCATCAAATTTTTTTTGAATTTCTTGATTCCACCAATTATTCGATACACGACTCTTTTTTTTTTTTTGCGCGGTAATACAATCCAGCCTGTACCAGGCAATGTGTTATCTCACTCGCAATATGCTGAATAAAGGCCTCGATTTCATAACTTTGGATAGTAATTCCCAAAGGCTGACGGAAAAGAGAATGCTGGATTTTCTCTCACTTAACCCTGGAGAAATTAGGACACAAAACTTTCCTTGTCTTTCCCCGAGTACACTTAGTATTAATTTTTTTTGTCATAAAAATTTGATCTATAATATTTGCTGTAGTAGCTGTAATACGTGTTGGAGAAAAGATTCTGGCACTACAGTTTAGACCTTCCATAATAGAACAAATCATATTTTTTTGTGGTGACTCATTGTTAAAAGCAATATTAAAAATCAGCGACAATGCAATTAAGGCGTTGAGCTGATAGATTTTCAATAACCCAATCAACAAGGAGTTATAAGTTGTAATGTGGTGGACGATAAATTAATGTTAAGGTCAACGGTATATCAGTATGTAAGAATAAGTCAACACACAGAATTTGCAGACTCAATTGAGAGTATTCATGCTGGACTGCAAATGATATACTTTCTCTTATAAACAATAAGACACCTCCACCTCGATTTACCCGATCTACCCGGCACAATTGGTAGTCTTTTCGCTGGATTAAGTCACTGTCAACATTTTCATTAAGCCAAGTCTCTAACTGCACATATTGATGGTTTATAATCATCTATCAATTTATTAATAGTGTCTAGTTTGTTTTGTACTGATCTGGCATTGATATATAACATAGTCATGTTTTCATAAGTATGTAGACGGTGATTGTCACTGAATGTTTATAGTATCTGTGGCCATAATTTCATCTTTATTATTATGAGTACTAACCAACAGATGAGATTCGCCTTCTTGCACCAGCCGGATGCAAGAAGGCGAATGGCAGTTCCAATTGTTAGTGGATCTCTACCATGGAAAATATCTACTGTTGCTGTTGTTGGCCAATATTTTGTTTGTGATCAATCATGTATTGGTGAAATCTCTACCTTCAAGTATAAGAACGTTGAAATCTTTTTTCTTTGAGTAATCCAACGTCCATTTGTGATGATCACAAAGTCAGCTGCAACTAAAACCTAAAACGTTTTGTAGTGTCTAAATTCGAAGGAAATTAAAACGAATCAAGATTTTGGTTGCAATAAATGTCAAGCATGTCATTCTTTGACTGTAGTAGGACTTGGACACTCTTGTACATTAAGAAACTGTTCCACGTCAACAGAAGTTATAATGGACGCAAATTTAAATGCTAATGCTTCGCTAATAGTAGGCCTACTTATATACGTCTATGGTTGCATTATCCGTGAATCCTTCAGCTAAGCATGCCGAAATTTAATTCACAATGGCAAAAGTGCTGTTCAAAAAACCCTAAATAATCTATTTTACTGTACTTATATAAAAATGAAACAACAAATATTCACAAAAGGCAAAATATGATTTTAATTAATGAAGTTTTTCCTATAAAAAAAATGTCGCAAAATTTCGAAATTGCAATTATAGCTCTAAAAGACAAAATATTAAAAAATATGCCCTAACAAGTATGGCTCAAACTTCTCAGTTTAGCCTGAAACAGATGTGTGTCTAGTCTATTTCTTAATCAGACGCATGAAAGAATATATGCATTTGCATTTTTTTGGTTGCCCTAATCATGATATATATCAAAATATATATCCCTTGAATATTCATGATGTTTAACTTCAATTTTACATTTTAAATGAAACAAGATAATATAAAAACCTTGTTTTTTAAGCACAATCTTTTATTCGAATTAAAAGGGGTCTGGGTGTTCAATGGAGCAAACGTTGACAATTATTCTTCAATCGCAAACTATATGTCAGCTTTTAATTTTTAAAAATGTTTTTTCTTCTCATTAAATTATCTATATTGCTTTTGTGTACAATAAAAATTATTTTTAATGGAGTAACATAAAATAGGAAAAAGTCTATAGCACATTAAATGTTAAATATGTTTATAATAAACGTATTTATATTTCGAATTATTAACATGTTTCACATTGAACCACGTGTATTTCAATGGAGTACTAGTAAGCAAACGTTGAAAATTATTTTTCAATGCCAGACTGTATCTGAGTTTTGCTTTTTAATAAATGGTTTTTCTTCCCATTAAAATATCAATATTACATTGTGTATAATAAAAATTATTTTCAATAGAATAACATAAAAATAGGACAAAATTTGTAGTAGCACATTAAATGTTAAATATGGATGTTTATTTAAATTTCGATTTATTAACATGTTTTAGATTAAACCTTAGACGAACATTCAGTAGTGTTCTTCAAAGATTGAACCACATGTGAAGTTCTATATTTTACCAACAGTGAGCCTAACAGCGTCCAAAGTCAGGGCGTGTCCAAACTCAAGACGTCTGATTTAGGCCAGTCAATCAAAACCTTTTTATTTCCTGAAATCCGTCCTAAAGTCGCTAACATGAATTCGGCCTGTGTAAGTTACACTAGTTACCGACTGTTTTTGAATGGTTCTGCGCTTAATGAGCACTTAGAAGTTGCTTGCAGTTTTTTTGTAATCTCGTTAACTGATTGTATGCTAACCGAAATCGAGAGTTTTAAAAAAGCGGTTTGGAGCGTCAGCAACACCTTACCAGGTAAAACCGCGCTTTGCATACCGTAAAGGTAGTAATTAACGCGACCTGGGTGTCTCCAAATTTGACAGATCAAATTATAACGCAGGATTAATGTGTATATCAAATTTCAAGTATCTAGGATACTGGGAACATAAGTAAAAACTACCTCGAAAATTTGAAACATTTTGAAACGCGTTTCGCGACCGGTCAAGTTAAATAAAATAAAATAAAAGGTTGTAATAAAAACTGTTTTATTCAGAATTGATTGAAAAGTTCAAACTAAGTTACATTTAGCTTTATATTCTGCAGGTTCAGCATCCATGGATTTTAAGATACATACAGCAGATTGAAAAAAAAATTTGAAAAACTAAATTTTTTTTCAAACTAAAATGAGCACCTAGCACTACGCTGAACCTATGTGAATTTCATCTCATTTGTTCATTACTTGTGTTAGGTGTATTCTTTGCTTTTTGTGAAAAATGACTCCTAAAAACAGAGTAAGTGGGTTTTATCCTTGTCACTTTACCTTAAACACAATGCAGTATAACTGTTTATATTCTGTGGGCCTGGATAAGGCCTATGCGTTGTATGTTATTATTATTTATTATTATTATTATTTATTAAACGGTCCAATGGGTCCATATTTTAACAAAAACAAAACAACAAACATACAACAAACAAATCATGTACAAATTATTCTATAAAATTGACATGTTTAAATAAAAGTCTTATCAAATTCGACCCACTGTTGTTTACAATTTTTTCCGTCAAGATTCGCATATTTCCTTAATCTAAAGAATTTTTGCAATATGCAAGATTATGCAAGATTCGCATATTTCCTTAATGTTGTTTGTATACAAATACTAATGGGAGGTGGGGTCTAATTCGTAGATTTTTTTTCTTCGAGTTTTTAGGGGGAGGGAGGGCCTTATCTTTTTGTGTTATTTTTTTGTCTTAATTTTGATGGCATAAGGGAAAAAAGACAAAAATTGATCAAAGTAATGTACTGGGTGACCGTCTTGAGTCTTCTTTAACCAACCTAGGAAATGTCAAAGCACCAAATGCTTTCTCATTGTTACTGATTCATTTTTTCTCACGCTGAAGATATTGAAGTTTTCGTTGTGGCAAATGTCATGGGTTGACTCTTCCAAAACAATCGACTTTTATTACTAAATGAATTATATTACCGAATGTATTGCAATTATATTACCAAGTGTATTTCATATAACATTATGTGGGAGTTTCTGGAATGTTTTTATACAAGTAAGAGTCTGCGATTCGTGAAGGTAAGCCTTACTTTGCGCGATTTGTGACATCATAGACACAAATGATTCTAAACTATAATACAGAGTGTACCCAAAACTTATTAACATGAATATTGGTGTTCATTTATTAGAATTTGTAGAAAGTGGTTGAAAAACTGCTTAATTTGAGAAATTTGTGTAATCCAGTAAAGCATATATACTGGGTGTCCCAGCCAAGGCGAACCAATTTTATATTCGAAAAGCTTATATAATGAAAATTCTGAGTTTTGGATATAATAGCATCTGAAGGGAGGTCTTTCGAATGGTGTTATTTTTATGCGAATCCCTTTATTCTGTGAATTTTGCTTTTATGCAATTTTGTATTTTGGTGAACATTTTGTACACTGATGATTGCTGACGTTTTATTGCTTTATGGGATTTTTTATATATTGTATACGATTTTCGATTCATGCGAGGTTTGCATGGAACGTAATCTTCGCATAAATCGAGGGCCTCGGCCACCTGTGTAAACTCGAAGCTGTCTACATGAATGAAAACAGTTACAAAAGTTTTCGCAATTGCTGGAAAATAGTTTTGAATAGAGGAATACCATAAGAAAATTGAGTATCTTATATGTATATTTATTATAACAGAGTGTTCCTAAAAGGTCTAGGCAAATTTCAACTTCAGATGCTATGCATCAAAAACAAAGCAAAACGTCCATGTAAACATGGGTCCGCAAATGCATAGCAATTATAAGACAACCAGTCTATACAATTACGTGACTTCATCCCATGTTATCTCAGCATTTCTGGACTAATGTTTATGCGTTAGTTTGCTTTCGGTTGCTTGGGTTGTGTTAGCCACAAATGTGTCAAGTTGGTGGTTAAATGGTGACAACCTATTAGGAACACACTGTTTAATATATACCATTTGTAATTATACGTTTTGAAATAGATCTCAAAATGTAGGTTTTCTATTACACGGGTGGACAAATGATGAGTAGGGATACAAAATTGTTTTTCGATCAATTGCTTTTGAATGATATTCCCTTTGTTCTACGATCTTTGACGACATCATTTTGCTACCATTTAGATGCATTACATTTATAGCCGATTCTTCTTTTTTCTGACATTGTACAAGTTTCAATAACGTACTTTGTTTGGTTGTTTCAGGTCTCTTTATTGGTTTTCTCATCACTCTCAGTAGCTATTGCTTTGTTGCTTCGTTGCTGTGCTTCTTCCTCACTTCCAGCAAAGCAACTCGCTTCAGATGTCATAGGAAACAAAAGTTCGAAGACGAATTCAAAGAAGGTAAAGCACTGTAATTTTTTTTACCCTTTACATCGGTTTGAATGCCCTAGGTACCAACTGTGCAACGATGTATCAATACCATTATACGATTTATGTCACACAAAGATTGGGCATACGTACAGTAAAAGCTTTGTTATGCAACTTGTATGCGTAAACTTAGGATGTCCGGATATGAAATATTCCGGATAACAGGTTTTTGATATAAACTTAAACTTAGTTTATTTTATGTAGTATATAAAAGAAAAGAAAACGCCACAGAAAAACATGCAATGTAAATGGTTTAGGTAATTCATGCTGTAGTGAATTTGTGTTTATTGAATTTTGTTTGCCGAGTTTGTTTGAACGTTGTTGAAATGCTGTAAATCAAATTTGCTGTTTCATTCTAAATTTTGTTTTGGAAGTTAAACTGTACAATAAAAACTTAACACTACTTTGTTGTGAACATTGCATTTGGGAACAAACTGAGCGTAATCAGAAGCGGTGTTGCATATACCAAGTGAGACTAAATGAAAATTAAAAGAAAGTTGGTATGATGTTATCATAAGAGAACTTGTATAGTGTTGTATAATGTAATGTAACACGAGCATTTAATAATCAATGCCTAAGATCGAGCGCTCGCTCTGACTGTCGAATGCTCTTTTATTGCAACGTTCTGTTAGAAGTCAGTTTGCCCCTTACACAACACGTTAATGATAATTGAAGGCTTGCCCGGAATAACGTTGCAAGTAACAATTCATAGTTTTGAGTAAATAGCAAAAGAAGTATTCAGCAACACATTGATTGTCACAATATTGGGTGCCAAATTTCGCAGTGATGTAAGTATCATTTAGGCAGGTTGGTCTATTGACAGCACTAGCTTGGCGCAAATATAAGGCACAATTTTTCATAATAATCTCAATATTGAATTTTTGTAACATACAACGTTATTCCGTGCAACCCTTCAATTGTTGTTTGGTATCAGGCAATCGGTGAATGAAGTCTTTTTTTAGATGGAAAAATTGACAATGTACACTAGGCCGTAAGTTGTTTTATACTACTTATACAGGAATACCTTGTACAAGGTATTCCTGTATAAAATTTAAAAACCTTACTCTTTTTTTTAAATTGTGTAAAAGTTAACATTTAAAAATACCCCCAACAAATAGTTTGTTCTGTTTACCGTCGAACTTCATGCAACAAGTTTAATTTGTGCAGACACAACCCTTGTTATGGGAAAATCTCGTTCGAACAGAATTTCATCCATTAAAGTCCCTGATTTGTGCAAATTTCTCAGGATACCGGTACTTTTGACAAAAGATTAGTAAGCACACTGATAATAAATTTTATGCTCTCTTCCTTCCCAGTAAGTCAAATAAAGAGGAAATTCCTCACTTTTGAAATTCAAAGAGAAATTATAGAAATATACGCGACTGAAGTTGATGAGCTTTTAAATTCATATTGGTTATGTAGCTCTAATATAGTATGAACCAATTTTTTTTTAAAAAAATGAAATCCTCACTGGGTGAAAAAATAGTGCACAAAGATACAATTATTACAAGAGTTGTCAAGTGACAGTCGACTAACTTTCTATTGCTTCATTGAACGGTGCTCGTTATATGAAGAGCAATTTTGAATCTTGAAGCTTGAATCGCTCCTTGGTATGAAAGCTCATTGAAGTGAGTAGCTTGTTATAGGATAATAGGAGGCTCGGTTGTATCTTGTAAGATACAACCGAGAAGGAATCGGATTTGTGAAGCATATGGCGATACAGAAGGAATCGGATTAGAGTTTACTTTGCTCTGAAAAAAACATTGTGTGGTTGGATAACACAGCTTTTACTGTAAGACTTGAGTGGACACGATTTGTATTGTAGATAAACGTTGTTATGCAGATTTAGACTTTTGAAAAATCTCTTCTCAGTTTCGCACTTAATGCGTTCAACGTTTTGCCTGAAAATAGACGCCTATAGCGCGTTAAAAGTGCAAAAGTTGCTAACACGTAACTTAATTTTCAGGCTTTTAGTTGGAAAAAGTGTTTTACTAACGACGATGTCATCATTGGTGGGGAAGTTGGTGCAAGTGCCAAGATGGTAACTTTATGAATCGTTCGCAGGTGGTCAGCGTAATTGGGTGCAGGTGCTTTGCAATGGAGGCGTAGCCACCGAGATGGCCCTCATCTACATGATGGAAAGAGGTTGTGGCGAAGGTGTCATCGACTTTGCTGTTGATTACCGTGGCTCGTGGTTGGGCATGGCTGTGCTGGGTGCCATTGCTTGCGCCAGCGGGGACACGCTCGCCTCGGAGCTCGGAGCCGTAGTCGGCACCAGTATGCCCCGACTCATCACGACGGGCGAACAGGTGCCTCGAGGTCGGTGCCAACTCGCTAATCTTCTAATTAAACTGATCCCAGCTTTAGGTTAACGCGATCTGCCCGAGTGGAGAGGACAAACTATGTTGTTTCTTCGGGGAACGAGATCCTGTGCGAAATCGATGGTTTATTTACACATTCCCATATATTGGCCTCTCCGAAGACGAAATCATAATCGGTGAAATGCAAACAACTGCTGGTCGATTCCAAAGGCAATGCTTTAATAAGTCCAGTGTTTGGAATGACAACAATTGAAAAGCTTAACTTATTTCCAAAACGTCTTAAGTTCACCATACAGATTTCCAGGAAACAGGTTTTTTAATTCATTTGTTCATATATTTATATAAACGTGTAAACGTGGTTCTTGAGTGTGTTTTGAAGTAGAGTTTTGAAAATACAGTCGAACTTCCCCTATAAACCACCACCCCTGCTTTCGCCACAAAAGTGCGCAGAACAAATCTTTTTTCCATACTTTACTTGTTAAATTCCCGCGATAAAACGTCACCCCGCTGTTCGCCAGCCGCCACTCCTTTTAAGGTACAAAAGTATTTGAGCATTTTTTTACTGAACAAAATTTTGTAAGTTTTTTACGAAAAAGCCATTTTTATTTTAAACATTTTCGTTTGACGCGTTTTGGAAGATTGACTTCCTTCCACAGCTTGGAGTGAATGAGGAGTGAAAAGAGGAGTGCGAAGACATAACATAGTATAAGAGGGTGAACGGGAAAACTGAAATTATTTTTGTGGTGTCAATTGGTTTGCGGGTGAACGCAGGGGTTTATGGTGGGCCAGATTTTTTCTTTTGGCTTCGGGGCAGTGGTCGTTGTATTCCTCCATTTTTAAATTTCTGGGATTTCAATGGGATTGTTATGTGTTCATGATTTTGTCTTTGTTAATGTCAATTTCCATTGTTTCGAGAATAAGTCTTTTTTAGCTGATCTTTTTCGGTGTGGAGAATTCAAATGTTGTCTTAATTTATGTGATGTTTGTGTTTTGTGTGTGTAGTGTAATGTCGTTGTTCTCATTCTGATTTTTGACGTCTTTTTGGTGTCATTTTGGGTTTTTCACTTTGGGTCATTTACTCTGGTAAGTATGGAAATTCATTCAAACCGCCGAAATGAGGAAAAGTCAAACGGGAAAGTCAGAAAAATTCAAAAACAAAAATTCTACAGCAAGTCAGCAATCTATAGTAGATTAGAAGAACATTTTTCGAGTCGTCTTGTCAAAAAAAAATCAGTCGGAATGCCACAGTTGGCATGTTGAGGAAAATCATTAATCATCAGAAATGGGGGGGGGGGGGATAATTGGATTGAAAAAAAAATCTCTTCTTGATACTGTATATGTATTTTGTACATATCTTCTTCATGAGATATAACTTCACGAAATGTATGCGTTGCAGAGACATTTCTATCATGAAAAGTTACTCAAATATGAACATAAAATTTCAGCTCGGCTTTTTTATACCGCCACCTTCGCTTAACGCCACATATTCTTCAGAACCAGAGGTGAGGTTTAACAAGATTCGACTGCAACATATATGGAAGCAGCGATGCACAGAGTTTACTCTGCCTCGTAACTCAAAAACGATTAAAGTGGAGTTAAGACGTTTTGGAAATGAGCTCTTTGATTGTTTTCAATGGGAGTGTCTGGAAATGATTGGTGTGATTCTCTTGACCAAAATTGTGTACGAAGTGCTTATAGTGATCGCTATTCTGGTGTGTTTTCTGCAAATTGTTCTGACAGATGTTAAGCACATAAATAATAGTCTAATACAGCAATCCCCGTTGTTACGCTGTTCGTTTAGCGTTCTTTTTTTCGCTATACTGTATCGCTATTTTCATTTCATGCTAAACTTACAATCTAAATTAAAATTATGACTTTACGCTAAGTGCTAAACTTCATGCATCGGTAAATGTACGTTCGGGCTTGTTCTGCGTAGACTCGGCGATTAAAGTCATGTAATTTTTTTATAACTTCATTACAGTATGGTTACTAGTAAACTATAGATTCCACGCATTCTGTCTAATATCTATAGAATGCCTGTCTAGTGTCACTGGGTTGGTAACTGTTATGCACTAATGTGCCTGTGCATCAGAAAGTTCAACATGTGTAATAATCTTTTGGTGACACTAGATATTTCTGCTGCAGCTAGAATAACATTGAAGGAGTTAGTGAGAAATATGGGTCCATATAATTGCATCACGGGGGTTTTCAATTCATTGCATCACCCAGCCTGAGCCAATTACAAATACAAAACAAACAAACAAACAAAACAACAGACAGATTTAAGAATTTGTGAGAATGAAATGTGGTGGATTGCTTACCATAAGTGAAGAAGTTAGCAAAATAACATTTAATTTAAAGTAGTAAAAAGAAGAAAAAATAACCACACATACATACACAGATAATAATAGTAAAGTTAAGTTAATTGTATCACGTGATTTAATCATTTTAAAATATAAATATTTTACTCTTTCGTGTAGGTCTATATCTATAACACAGCGAATAGCTACAACTTAGTAGTAGTTTCCTGCCGAGCACTGCTACAAGTACAACTTTTGACGGTTCACTAGTATAACACCGCGCGTGCTAGAGCTAACTGATGAAAATTGATGCAAATTTCAAGAACACTAATAAACTTTTACAGCATAGATTTTTTGCCTTGTTGATACAGTACATTTGAACCGAATTATGCATAAGTTAGTCAACCCACCAAAACTTAGTTTTGTACAAATCCAGTTTTAATATTTTTATCATTATGGAAAGTTATAGCCAGGGTATTCACGTTATGGCCCCAATGAGTGCATCAGCATTGACAAAAAGCTTCACTCGGGCTCTGTAACTAATTTACTGACTGCTTTGGTAAACTCAATTTTGTTAGATTTGCGGATTGACTCGGTTTTGCATAATTGGTTCCATTTAAACTGGGATTACGAAAAATATTTTTGTGGTTATAACTAACTACCTGGTATGAAAGACAATAAATATTTGCTTAAACTGCACACGTATTTTATATAAACACTGATTTTAGGGTAGATTTTAGTTACCTGCTTCTGATGAGCCCCCCTCCCCCCTATGATGGTATCATCTATACTCCATTTCACATAAGCTGACACAGAATTAGCTTGAGACAGTCAAGGGGCGAGCTAGGTGATCACTGTGTGACCACTGATCACACAGCAACTGAAACGTGT
>JAQIWH010007566.1:0-11264 GCA_034695005.1 Cryptops parisi | reverse complement strand
TGCAATATTAAGTGGGTTTTTTCAATTTTTATGCATAATTCAATATTTATGCATGACCAAATGAGGCAATTAATAATTGACATAAATGAAGACATTGTTTGTCAACAAAAAAGTCAAACAAACTAAGAAAAAACCCCAAAACTTTGAGAACTATACAGCTAAAGAACCACGTTTGCTAATAAAACAGTGGGTTCCTTCTCCGTTTATTCTCACCCCAGCGTCGTTTTTCTTCTCCGCTAGAGGGCGGGACGTGATCCCGGCGGTGACAGGCGAGTTCGTAAAAATCCCCGTATTGATATATAATAATTTAATGCGAATAGGATTTAATGTGTATTTATTTTATTTTAATTGAAATTGTTGGTATCGACACCACTACACAATACACAGTAAACCACGAAAGCACGACAAATCACACTACGTTTAACCATGACATATTATACTAAAGTGTAATATGTACTTTAGTATAATACGTCATGGTTTAACACGCTGCTTCACTTCTTGATCAGGTATAAATATTTTTCATCAGCGCAGCTAGATCACGTACAGTACTGTAGTACAGGATTTCCGTTTTTCTTTGAAACGCGCACGATTTTTGCAGTTTGTTTTTTAACGCTCAAATGAAAATCCTGTTTTACATCGGAAATCATGAGTCATATTTAAGAAGTTGTAGTCAAGGTTTTATTTGGTTATAATCACTAGTGTTCATTTATTTCCAACAATGCAACAGAAATAAAAATTGATACAACAATAAAAATAAAATGTCCAGTTCCCTACTCTGAATATTATCAAATAAAGTAACAACAAAAAAAAATAAATAAAAGCCTTCCTTGTAATGGTCCCTAAAACTCATTCCAAAAGATTGTACAGATCATTCAGATTCAGAATCACCCTGAAGAATCTTACTTTATATTGATAATAAGGTGTATGCACTAATTGTATGCATTAAATGATGAATAAAAAAACTTTTTTTTAAAAATATATATTCAATATTGCTTTCATACAAAATGGCACAATAAACAAAGTTATTTGAAGTTCGAATACAAACCAAACAAGAATAAACTTATTAAATGTAATTGGCAAAACCTATTAGTTTTATTGGTAAATACTACCTTGACGAGAAAAACAAAGAATTAGGTTTGAATTCGAATAACCGCCATCTTGAGTCAAGCAGGGTAGTGAAAATCTATGTTTCCATGAAAATTGAATCGCAGGAAGTGGGGTGTAAAATAAAATTGAGCTTGAATTTAAAATTTTCTGTGGAAGTGAGTACTGAAATAATTCAAGATTACAAGTTCAGAACAACAGTGTTATTCATGTTGAAAAACCTTAATAAAATCAAAATATGAAAACCTACTGTTTTATTTGTTAGTAGAATTCAGAGTTTATGAATGCTAAATCAATATTAGGTTCAATACTACAGATTAAAACTAGAAACAACGTTGAATTTAACAGAAGAAATGTTTTGCTTCAAAAGAGTAAATCGTCTGGGTTAGAAAAAAGTAAACACTAAAAAGTTAGTTTTATTTGGTAATAGAGGATAGAGTTTAAAATGCCCAAGCTGAAACTAAAATCGAACTAACGCCTAATGATCTGTTTGAAAATAGAACCCTAAACGCATAAAGTCTAAGTGAAGGATTAACAGTTTTTCATGGTTTAGATATAGTTAGAAACTATTTTGCAGTCGAATTATCGACTAGAATTAGACTAAATACGCAACATTCTATTTTTAAATAGAAACGTAACTAATATAACAAATGTTTTAAGTATGTCGGTTAAAATTCGACTGCAGTAATTTGGTTTTGTTGTGTTCAGTGACGTGCAAGTCGTTTCATATTTTATTTTTTATTTTATTTATTTATTAATTTTACGTACCATAAAGACAAATAAACACAAACACCAAGAATTACTAAGTGAATAAACAAAGTTTAAAACATTTCCGTTTAAAATGAAGACACATCGTTGTAAATTAATTGTTTTTATCAAAAAAGGTAGTTTTGTTATTGATAATGATAAGTTATTTCATTATTTAACTGAAGCTAATGGGAATCGTGCGAAAAATATTCCGAATGAACACCCAAATTTTTCATTGTGTATTTGCAATGTTCTCTATGGGTTTCAGTTTTGACAACCCAGTTTGCCAAAAAAGAAACAGGATAGTGAGAAGATCTAAAAGCTTTACTAAACTCAAGTAAGCGATAAAATAAAATCATTTGAAGGATTAATAAGATTAAGTAGCTGTCGAGTTCGAAGAAAAGAAAAAATTTAATAGATCGTGTTTCACATACCATTTGGAGATTTTATCAAAATCCTCTGTGATAATTCGATAACATATATGGTGTTCAAGCTTAGGATAGTGGTAAAACAAAATGTTGTCATAAGTGAAAAGACAACATGCTAGGGGAATATCATAAATGTTCCTTAAAACCAAGCTATAAAAAACAGTGGCATTCGGACGGCCTTGAATGACTACTTTTTCCGAATTAGTACACGTTTCAGTCCCTATCTCTTGTGACAAAAGTCCGACGAGAAAAATAATTGAATTGTTAAGCACAATTATTTTTGACTGTGCAATGCAGTTTTATATTACTGAGTTCCTATCAAGATAGTCAAAGGCTTTGAAAATATCAATAATAATAATAATTGTAGTGTTATAAAGTTTTGGATTCTTGGACCAATTGGAAACAGATACGGAGTAGAAAATTGTTACACGATTTACCACAGGTAATACCATAAACATTTGAGTCCAAAGTGCTCTCTGTTGAATTTCACTAAACAAAATCCTATCCAACACTTTGACAATGGAGAAGAAGCAGGCGATTGGCCTGTAAGAAGTAAAAGAGTTTTGGTTTCCACTTTTAAATTGAGAAACAAATGGTGGCCTGTTTGAAACGATCAGAATATTCATAATCCTTCCAATAAGATAAATCAGATAGCATATAAGCTCGCATGGGATAAAGTTAGAAACAACAAAAAAATTATAAATATTATTGGTGATGCAAAAGAATTTTCTACTTTAAAATACATAATGCACAAGTAAGCGAACCATTTCCTAAGATCAAAAACCAAAAAAGGTGTCTTACCTCTGACTGACTGGGTAGGCCAAAAACTTTTTGGTTTTTAATCTTAGTAGGTGGTTTGCTTGGTTGTGCATCATTGGTAATATTTTTTGGTTGCATGTATTTTTTTATGACCGAAACATTGTTAATGATAGAAACGTCAGTATATGAAAAACTTGTTAAGTATGTTAGATCGGGAGGAGGGAGGGGGGTTATAGCTGGGAGCTTTTGAAGCTAAAGGGTTATTGCACCAAAGTAAAAATTGATGATAGACTCTGGGCTCAAGACAACTTTGGGTCTTAGATTTTCATAATCCAAATATTTCCAAAGAAAATTTTGCTCTCCCAAGTTCTTTCTTTTGCTCTTCTTGGTGGTTTTTTGTAGGTGTTTTAAATATTTTGAAAGTTAGAGAATTTTCCATTGAAGAATATGCATTATGCAGTGTGATTAAAGTAATCAGAATTTAATTGATATTTGAGTTTAGTTAAATTAGGGGTCTACCATTGTTTTTGACTTTATATGAATAAAATTGATTGAGAATCGAACACCAATGTACAAATGTAAATAATACTATACTAATAGTAAGCCAAATCAACAAAAAAATGTTAAAAATGTAACGTGATAATGCTAGATTAATATTAATAGTAAATAAGAACTACGTATAAAATCGTTTCCACTGTTTGACTAAAACGACAGAAATTTACTGAGTTAAAATAAAATATTTTTCATTTAATTAAATAAAATACATTCTCTGAATAAAAATTGTTTGAAGAGATTTTTTGTCTTACTGATTCAGTGATCTCAATAAAAATGTCTAAATGAGGTATGCATTCAAATAAACGAAGTTAAATTAAGAAACCACGTATAATATTTGTTAATTTAGAAAATAAATTAACAAATATTATACGTGGCTTCTTAATCATGTAAATGGCACGTACCTTCCCAAACTTTGTTCTTCGGAATTTCTTTTTCTGTAGTGTTCAAGTATGTCGTTCTTATTTCTGTTTGTAACATATTGTCTGCTTGAGCTCCTTAGGTTGAATAAGAAAAACAATTCGAATAATCAGGCGACAGCTTTGCTTAAATCAGATAAGAGAAAAAAGGAAACTCAGCGACTACCGGAATTGATTAACTTTGTCATGCAAATTTTTTTCTTCCAGGAAAATAAAGGTCTCCAATCAGGAAGTTGAATGGCGACATGGAAAAAAAACTAAAGCTGTAGCACAGCCCAGATAGTGAGCTGGAGCACATACTCTAGCCCACTCCTTTTTCGCTGTAAACATATGGAGGATCGGTACATAAAGATACAAATGAAGTTAAATGCTCAAAACAAATTATACTCTTTTTGTCTCTAAACAAACAACCGAATGAAATACCATGATCATGGTTAAAAGTATTTGCACCCCATTGTGTTTTAACTTTGTAGAAAACTTTGTATTTTTTAATGTGTTATGATGCTCGGTTTTAACTCTCAGCCAGCTAGGGGACAGACCAAAGTCCGACCACTTCCAGGTTCGTTCCCCGACGACTGATACAAAAGTTAAAGCTGCCGTCTCCGTGAACACACAATCACCAATCCCAATCACATCACCAAAGCTCAACCTATTGTTCATGCATGACTGGAGCCTTTGGTTTTTTTCTCCAGCAAGAACCCAGTGCCCCACGGCTTCTTGGTCTTCTCCTCCATCTCTCAGCTATGCCAGCTTGCATTACGGGCGCTCCTCCACAATATACACATGCGGTGCGGGCGGCTAGCAAACATTACAGTCCGGTATCTGCAAGTGGGAGAAACGCGTTCGAGTAAGGTTTATGCGTCGCTGCATGAGTTGCTTAATAAACACGCGATGCATTCAATGAGCTTTATCACCCCATCACGTTTGTAACAGGAGTCTCGCAGCGACCGGTTGAGAGAATCTGATTGAGAGAATGTATAATGGACATTAAACTATTTGTAGATCAATAAACGAATTTTCCACCCTGATAAACATAATGAAATACAAGCAAGAGAGTAAAGTTTTAAAAAAATAAAAGTAAATTTCGTCAGTGAGACCTGAGGCGAAACTCATTTTTTTTTAAAAATTATTTTCTGCCTGTATTTCATTATTAAACTACCGGGTGAACCAAGATGATAAAAGAAGATGAACTACCTCTAATGATTTACGTCAATCAAATTCATTTCATTGTAACTAATCCATTACAATGTAAGTTTACAATGTAAACTTTCAACTCAGCTAGTTGAAAGTTTGTACACACACAGTATTAAAACGTATACAACACTAAAGTATGTTCAGTTTTCGAACTTTTTCAAACATTTGTTGAAATAGTCGTTCGGAGTATATGTTTAGATTTTCTGTATTTTCAGTCAACTGTAACAACCAAAAATGCATTCAAAATTGCTTTCACTTTAAAAGTAAACTAAAACACATCCTCAACGCAATAAAAAATACTACAGATTTTAAAATTTTTGTCAATTACTGACTTGGCTTAAATCTTATTATAGAAAAAGAAAAACAAACAAACAAACAGGTAGAAAAAAGCAAAAGATTTTTTAATGCTTTTTATACTGTATAATACTCTGTATATACTGTAGATTGTCCCACAAAGACGCACATGAAATAAATACATAAATAAATAAATAAGTGAAATACACGTTACATTATATTAAAAAAAATATCAAAAGTATTAAATATTTCATCAACAATGATACTTTATCATTAGTGATATTTTTTTAATATTGCAGCCTATGAGACTACATTTTTTATAAGATACATTAAAAAATAGCATTTGTTAACACACGAATAATGCAGATTTTCATTTGAATGTTTTGTGGCTTTCTATAAATTGTTTAAATATTAAACATCATATTTTTTAATTTGAAGAAATACGTCATAGTTTTTATTTTTCATTAGTTTTTATTAAAATTTTTCATTCTTTGCTTCAATACGATACCAATCGAAAAGATAGCTATATGGAGTGTTAAAGGTCCAAATCTCGTAACTATCGTGTTTAAACCAAAATTCCTTTTCCGGAAATACAGACAAGAAGAACTTATAAAAAGACTTATACATTTCCAAAAAGGATATCGAGTGAATTTTTTTCTGTTGCAAAAGATTCTTCAGAGAATCACCATCTATTGTCGATACATCAATAAATTGGTCGAATATTACATGTATACGAAAAGGAATGGTCTCAACGGTCGATAAAAAATTAATTAAAAAACTTAACCCTGACTTTGGATCAACAATCATGATTTCTAAATGTTCCAATTGTTTCATATCCATGAAGGTCCTTAGAAAAGATTCAATTTCCGGCAAAAGGGCGTCGCACGTCCTAGGCAGTTGCAACATTACTTTTCTTAATTGTGGCATCGATTGTCCGAAACACAAAAAATCAGCAGAAGTAACGGAAGGAAGCTGCATAGAGATAGGGACAAAATAAAAGGACAATTCCTGAAGAGTGGACAAAAAGGAAAAGTTACGTTTCAAATGGTTCAAACAATATTGGTGGCATTTTAAATTACCAATATGACGAAATTGGTGGAAAAAATTGTATTCATTATCATCTGAAACCTTTTGTAAGTCGAATACTGCTATGGAGACGTTCCGACATTGTCCCTGCGTGACGGCAAAATGTCCTCCAAAATACGTCATTTCGAAATCTTTTTTACTGTTTCTATTGAAAAACAAACTGAAGTCAAAAACGGGGATCCATTTTTTATCAACATTCTCAAAACTGAACTCGTCGATGGAAGGTGATTGGAGAATGGCGTTCCAAAGTCGATTTATCACCTCGGTGTTTTTGAAGTGTTGTCCGTCAAATGTATTTAAATGAAAACCTTTGGTGATTCGATTATTTTTCACTAGTCGAGTGATTGCCTCCAAATGATCATCTTGCAAACCACAGTGATCTAGGCGAATTCTTCCGAACGAGATATGTCGCGACTTCCCATGTTCGATTTCGTTTAAAATCTTGCTACACGTTAAATCATCACACATCCATAACTCTAAGTGGTATTGTTTAGTTGAGATTCTTGTGACTAGTGAGGAGAAGGAATCCCACGAAGAACTTTTCATTTTATATTCCTGGACATGACAAATGAGTTCATTGCATTCGATGGCTTTTGTTCCCAAAATTGCTTGGGGAGAAATATTATCGCGATAAGTTATCCGAAGTCTTTGCAGTTTCACTGGAATTGGAAACGAATACGAGAAATCCCAATCCATGACGGATATTAATTTTTTCTCCACCGAAAGCTGTAACAGATCTGAGAAGCATTTAGACGAATAATATTTCGTTGGAATAGTGCCATCCGTAATCACATAATATTTATTTGGAAAAAAGGGAATTAACGATTGAATAATCGGTTTGTCAACCTCTATCAACTCCACTAAGATGTTAACCATTGCTTGGCTATTAACATCAAACAGAACCGACCACGGAGCAAGAGCGTTCAATAAAACGTCCACTTTGTCTTTCATTAATCCTGCCAAAAATGGATATACCAAAGATTCGCGAGAAGGAAAAAAATTTTGTTGGATCAGATTCCTGATGGTTGATTGGAAAGAGACAGGATCCTCGAGAGAAAGTGAAAAGGCAGCTAAAAATTCCAATAAACTTCGATGCATCGGTTGGTACCGGGTTTCTTCTTTTTTCTGTTTGGATATATCTTTGTATTTTATGAAAATATCCGACTCGGATAAAATTTCGCTTTGTAACTCTGTTTCACTAAATGAAATATCCTGACTGGTGACTATTTTGTTCAAAGCTAATTTTCCAATTGTCTTCTTTTCATGCTGAATTGAAATGATACCGTCATCGTCTAACTTGTTTTGACGATCGAGTGTCTTGTTTACGATAAGATTGATGAGCGATTCGTAAAATGTCGTTCTCGACCTGTAGTCTGGGATGACATCTTCCTCTAACATCCACCCCAACCAAAACACGAGCAACGGGCATCGAAACACGTCGTCTGCATCTTTTTCGAATAGTTCTTGAACTTGCTGTTCAATGGTGACCGGTGTAATATCGTAATATTTCAAAAGAAGTTCTTTTCTCTGTTCTTTCGACAAGCCCTCGATGATAATGTGTTTATCCCAATCATCGTAAGTGAACTCTTCTTGGTTCGGTTCAAAATTAACTGCAGCTAATGAATCGGCTACAGCTTTTCTCTTGGTGAATACTCCCTTCCGACTGGTCACCACTATGTATGTGGATTGTAACACGTCTTTGTTGATGATAGGTTCAAGTTGTTGCCTCGCTTCAATTGATAACTCGTCCA
Organism: Cryptops parisi; assembly: GCA_034695005.1. Taxonomy (NCBI): domain Eukaryota; kingdom Metazoa; phylum Arthropoda; class Chilopoda; order Scolopendromorpha; family Cryptopidae; genus Cryptops; species Cryptops parisi. The sequence goes on along the minus strand of JAQIWH010007566.1, from coordinate 2,930 downwards.
TTCCATCTAAAACCAATAAAACTTTGTTGTCTTTTAAATATTCTTTAAAATCTTCGGTGGTGATGGACGAATTTCTAATAGCTCGGTGAATAAGATCAACGATAAAGTGTTCCAAATTTTGCTTCTTAACTTTTGTAAGTGTGACCAGAATGGTAAGATCGAATTTGTCCACGTAATCTTTCTTTTTAGCCCAATCGTTGACTAGTTTCATAGTGAGTGTTGTCTTTCCATAACCAGGATCACCTTCCACCAGGATTCGCGTGACATCTTCGTTCATCTGTTGAACAATTTCTTCTATTTGTATCGCTCCAGTACGACCAAACTTTGTATTCAGTTGATTCATTTCTTGTGCAATAAAATATTCTTCGATGGGCAAATCTTTAGTTTTCTTATCCTTATGCGTGATGGGTTGTGGAATGTTTAATTTGTTGTATATTCTTTGGAGATGTCGTTGAAGTGTTTCAAATTCTGTGAAACATAACGCAATTCAAAATTAGTAAAATTCACATTATAACTTTATCTCTGCTACTATAATTCATCACATAACCTAAAAGATAACTTCCATTTATTTTATCGATTATAACACGCTAAACTACTCAATATATATTTCTTGTAACGTTATTTCTTATTGTTTTAGTTAAATATAAATATAAAGCAGGTATTTTGTTTAACAATTAAAACATACGTAAAAAAGTGAACCTATTCTGTAAACTTGATTATAATTCTAAATTGTTTAATGAACGGAAGCTACGTGTATTTAAAGATACTGAGTTTTATAACTTTTTAAAAAATATATTCTAAGCTACATGTTTGAGATTTTTTCAAAATAAACACTTTTAAATTTAAAAACCATAAAACCTGAGATCGCAGGGTGAATCATTGACGTTCGAGAGTATGTTTGCCAATTTCAGTTAATCGCGACAATGCAATTGCTAAGTTCTTCTATGAGAGGCCTATCGGCTTCTTACATTCGGACATAAACTCATTTTCTCACAATAGGGGGTCGGGGTCTAATACCACGGGGGCAAGATTTCTCGGGGTTTTCCCGTTTTCTCCTGCATCAGAAAACCCTGTTCTATGTTTCATCTATGTAACATTTCTGTATTTCTAATTTCAATAAAGTCTGAGGATCAAATGACATAGCTGTAAAGCCAGTCGGTGCCCTCGTTAAACTCCAAGTATCTACCTCCCCAACAATATTTTTTTGAGAGACTTAGCAACAATTTATGAGGGACCATCGGTTTCACATTTGGAGGTATACTCATTCCCCCACAATGTCTCTATTTACTACGTTAACACGATATGCAAAAAGATTTCGATTATAATTCATTGTTAACAACGCAGTTTTTAACAACATCGATGAAATCCTGAAATGACGTCACGAATTTGTGAAATAGTCTCAAAAGACAAACTTGTTGGCCTGTTATTAAAAAATTGATACAATAATTTATCACCTCCCCAGTTCTACCTCGACTTAGGTACGGTACTAAATTTTATAATAATTGGTTCCGTCATTTTTTATTCATGTGTCCTCAGACACATATTTATAAAAGCCAAAGTTAAGAAAGAAAAAGTAAATGTCAAATCTAAGAAAATATCATATCGCAAATATAAAGAGGTTTAGCATTGTCCATTCACCAATAAACCAACTGACGGACGTCGACGGTTCACCTAGCGAAATCCAGATTTTTCGACTATTTCTAATTAAATAAATAAAAATGCGAAATATGTTCTTCAAATTAAAGAGGAGTATAGTGATATTGAAACATTGATACATTTTCAAACAGTGATATTGAAACCATTTTACCTGCATGGATTATTGAACGTCGTGTGTCTCTGACCATCGATGCCTTGTTTGTTAGATGATCAGCCATGTCGATGCGCACAATAGTTTTCAACGCTTCGATCATTCCCATTATGTTGGCATTGTTACCTCGTGTTTGTTTCCACCACTCTAACATCAACCAAACTTTGTCCTCTAGAGTTTCATTTCCGGTTCTTAGTTGCATTCTTTTCGTTTGACTCAGTTGTAGTTCTTGTGATAGTTGATGGATATCGGTTCCAATGTTTTCAACGATAAATTTTTCTTCTTCTTTTGTCAGCATCCTCGCATCAGCGGATTCTAATGTAGATTTTTCTAGAAATTTCAAGTTTTACGACTTGACAAATATACTGGTTTGTGTTTTGTTTTAGCGACATAATGAACTTCTTTTGGTTAGATAATAGTATCATTAACTTTGTGGAGTCTTCATATATTTTATATTGTATTACAGTATATAGTACCAACAAAAATGCGATAATCGTGAAAAACTAATTATTGTACTAACTGTAATCTAGTTTTTCCATTATTCTATTTTTTTTTATCGAGCCAAAAACTGACAACATTCGAGATGTTAAAAAATATAATTTATTGATGATTCGAAAAACGGGATATAATGTAAAGCTAAATGATTTCAATTTTTTTTTGCCAAATGATAAGGATACGGTACGGTACGTGAAGAAGTGGGTTAATGAAAGCTAATAAGCTAATAAAATTCTTAATTTTTTTTTAATTTTTAACCATGGTACCAAAGTCATATTTAGAAAGTTGTAAGCAACATCCCATATAGTCAGAATCCACTGTCGTTACATTTATTTCTGACAATCTAACTGAAAAAAAAATATCCATCAATAGTGAGTACAACACACCATGCTGCAGCAGCAGGTTCACTGCTTAGCAAAAGTCATATGCAGTGACGCTGCAGCAGCATTGTTTGATCATTCTTTTTTCAGTTGGATTGTGGGAAATAGATGAAACGACAGTGGATTCTGACTATATGGGATATTGCCTACAACTTTCTAAATATGACTCGTTACCTAGGACGCATTGTTTAAAAGTTAACAATGTGATTTTCTTGAAAATTAGTTTCATGGTCAATGAAAATAGCACC
>JAQIWH010007565.1:0-11264 GCA_034695005.1 Cryptops parisi | reverse complement strand
TTAATTTTGTAATACCTTTATCCCCACCAAGTGACAAATTTGCACAACCAATAACCTTTTGCTGTTTGTAGCCTTTATTATCACTAGTTACTAGAGAACACGCCAGATGTGAAAAAATTAAGAATATTAACAATAGTTGTTAACATCAGTCACTAGATGACAAAGTTGAAATAAAAAATTGGATTCGTTTTCGAGTATGACGTAACTCAAAAATCACATAAATGGCAAATTGCAGAATAGAAAATCAATTTAATGGAGGTAAAAGTTTCATAACTTTGTTAGTTTTGCGGCTATAGCGCACAGACATTTTCAGCGTGCAAAATTTACACAGGCGTGTTCAGTGTGCTTTGGAGATGCTGTATGTGAAGTTTAAAAAATGTGGGATATTTTGTCAAAATTAATTAAAAGGTATGGCCTTACGTTTTTGTCGATTTTTGATGAAAAATGCGTTTTGCTTAAACTATGCAAGTCTGTTGCCTGCATCACAAATAACATTTCTGCGCAATCAGAATTGCAAAATTCGCAAAATTACGCGAGTTACAGCACTTTTAAATTCGGATTTTTTAAACCAATTATGTTCGATTTGAAAGGGCTATAACTTTGTTAGTTTTGCGAGTATCGAGCTACAAATTGCACAGGCGTGTTCAGCGTGCCCCAGAGATTCCGAATGTGAAGTTTGACTGATTTCTAGCAACTTGTGACATTTTGTCAACAAAAAAAACACAAAGACTACTAGAAACACTATAGCCTTATGTTATTTATTTTTGATGAAAAATGCATTTGACTCAAACTTTGCAGGCTTGTTGTCTGCATCACGAGTAACATTTCTGCGCATCAAAAATGTGAAGTTTGTGAAGTTTGAACAATTTCTGGAGACATTTTGTCAAAATAAAAACACAAAAGCCTTCTGTTTTTTTCAAATTTTCATAAAAAACGGATTTTTCTGAAACTTTGCAGGCTTGTTGCCTGCATCACATGTAACATTTCTGCAAAATGAGATCTGCAAAATTCGCAAAATTACGCGAGTTACAGCACTTTGAAATTCGTATTGTTTATAAAAGGGGATTTTTTCAAAGTGCCATAACTTTGGTAGTTTTGCGAATATCGAGCTAAAACTTTCAGTCTTTCACGGTCGTGTTCAGCGTGCTTCAGAGATGCTGTATGTAAAGTTTGAACAATTATGATGTTTTGTCAAAATCAATTAAAAATCAAAGGTAGCCTTACACAATTAAAACCTGCACAGGCATGTTCAGCATGCTTCAGAGATGCTGTAAGTGAAGTTTGAATGATTTCTGGCGACTTGTGACATTTTGTCAGAAAAAACACAAAGGCCTTCTGTTTTTTTCAAATTTTGATAAAAAATGGATTTTTTTTATACTTTGCAGGCTTGCTGCCTGCATCACGCATAACATTTCTGCGCAATCGGAACCGCAAAGTTCAAAAAATTACGTGAGTCACAGCTTGGATTAACATTTTGTTTTAATGCGGCCTTCGGATCATCCAAAGTTGGACAGCCCTGGTTTATGGCATACAGTCAGTGTTACTTATGAGACTAAGATGAATCCATACACATTCATTCATCAAAATCTATCAAGCTGTTTGACCTGTAGGAGGGAATAAAAATAATGGATAGACATTGATAGGCTACATACTTAGATGCTTGTTCTTAGAGTAGAGTGAACAGAACACCCATGGTGGGGTTAATAATTACTGTTTTAGTAATCTACAAATTACATTCCCATTCTTGGAATTACAACTTTAAACATTTTTTCTAATAGATATATGATTTATCTATGGTCCTGCAAGGCTCACCATACACTCACTAGGAACTGCGAAGCCTTGGGCAGTCAACCCCGTTCGCCCTATCCTAAAGAACGATCTACATACATACATACATACATACATACATACATACATACATACATACATAAATACATAAATATATACATAGGCCTACAGACGACTGAAAAACAAAACCCTGCTTCTACGCAGTCGGGTAATGAACAAAATTTGTTAGCTTATGACTTTTTGTACCAAATGACATTTAATACACTTGACAGTTCAACATTTTGGACCTAATTAAACCAGTGATCACTTATTGTAAAAAGAATTTAGATATAAATTCATATACAGTAATGCTTGAAAATAATAATTGAATGAAAATAATTATCACTAATAACCATAATTTTCGAAGAAACCAACACACCCTCATCTTATCACTGGAAACCCAACCGAATTTCTGAAATTCAACCAATTTAATGAATTTCAGAAACAATAAATCGGCATTTAGGACGGAGCCAAAACATGTGACACGAGTCAATTTCATTTTGATGAATGCATGTTTTACCACTTTTTGCCAATTATTGCCAGAATCACCTCACTCAGTACCAATAACCATTTATGTACTAATTCATTTTTATGATTTTTTATATTCATTAACATTTAGGAGTCTCTTGAAAACTAGAGACAATAGTCAATTGAGGAGTTGTGCAGAAAAAAATGGCACTGATGCTATTATTCCTTAAAATGCATTTATTGAATTGTTTTGGACCACTCTATAGCTTAAATGCTTTGGGTTGCATATAATTTGCACTTTTGGAGTTTTTGGAGACAAAATATGGAATTTCAACTATTGTAAATCTTTAATTTTTTCATCATTACTTTCATTTCCTTGTCTAGAAACAACGAAAAAAGTAGTGATATTTGGAAGCAAATTTTGATATTTGATATTTGGCACAATTTAAAATTTTGTAAATTCAGGCCTGTCAACTAAAAGTAAATTTTTTTTTTTTTTTGCAAAACCTATTTGTTTTCCTTTACTAATTTATAGTTGACCGGAATTTTTTAACAATTTAACAATTTAGATTTTTCTACCCACTCCACTTTGTAGTTTTCATTTACTACGAATTTCTTAACTTAAATTTGAAGACACCAGAAGTTCTTGCTCTTTTTCTCTCTTCAAATTATATTTTTGGAGTTATGCCATTTTTCCACCCAATTCCTCAATTATGGACATCATTTTCTGTTATAGTTTTGTAAAAAAATTACTGTGTAATTTAAATTTTACTTTGTAGAACAAAATAAAGGTTCATCTAAAACTTGTGACTTACAAAATAGCCTCTTTAATGATCATGTGTGATAAGAGGTAGAAATGTTAAAATATTAAATGTAAATATTTTCTGCTTATATTATTCGTACATATGCCATATGATAACAAAGTTGAAATGAAGTGCTATATATCTATTGAAATATATTTTCAACTTCAAATGCAACTGATAAACAACAATTTTAAAAAAATGCCATCAATTTAACAATATCGAAATGAGAGAGAACATATTTTTCCAGTGTGAGAAAATAAACTGCAGAATATATCATGAGTTTGTTCGTGAAACAGAATACATGAACATCATTACATAAACCACATTTCAAAAATCCGAAAGCCTTTATAGTACTGACCGCAAAAACTCATTGCGTTAAAAACAACGTTTGGTTCTTAAATATTTCCCAGGAACAAACTTGTGATACATTCAGCATTAAACAGACTTAATGTTTTTTTTAAATATGAACCCTTTTTGTGTTCATATTTAACCCTATCCTGAACAGATAAAGAAACAAATACAGATAAGGATACCAAAGTAACCCAAAAAATAGCCTGCCTTGATCCACAAATCCGAGAAAAGTTAAGACCCTCAAACAAAAAATGAGCGGAAGAAATGGAATTACAAAGAATGGTATGAGGGTTTTTCCCACCAGAAATCTGAAAAGTATAAACAATACAATTTTATAAAATATATAAAATATATAAAAATACAAAAATACAGTTGCAATCAAGATAAAAAAAATGACTAACAAAAACCAGACCATCCATAAAAATGGTCACTCGAGACTGAGAGAAACTGATTGTCCTCAAGAGTTGTTGACACTGATGATTTGGTTTATCCATCCGACGAAGGATGACACTTTTACGTAAACACCTGGCACGCCTCTCCGGCCGCAGCCAAAACCCCATGAAACAAGTCCTGTGAGTTCGTAAAATCCTTCTTCCTCGCACACCATTGGTCCACCGCCATCACCCTGTGGACATGCCAAAAAATATTATTAATCGATTAATCAAGGCAGTTTTTATCAAGTATGCTTACCCAAGTTTGTCGTGTTGTTACATAAGCTCAGTTTAAATTAAAACTTTTAAATTCTGCTAATATACTGTATATTAAATTGTAAAATCATTTTAAAAAAATCAGCATGAAGAAAAAAATTTTCAGGCTATAGGCCTACACAAGTTCCTTCAAAAGTAAAAATGACCACAATACATTCATCATTTATGACCACTTAAAAAAATCATAATTTTGTAAAGTTTTTGGTCTCAAAAAATTATTATAATGAAAAATACAGGTAACCCTCGTTAACTTATAACATGGTACTTTTACAACGTAGTTTGGATATAACACGGTTCACAAATTGTAGCAACTCTTGCATGACATGGGACTATATACAATGCGGTTTCGATATAACCAGTGTGATGTTATAGTTTAAAAGTAAAAATTTTAAAACGATAGGAATGTCCAAGGGATTACAAGCAACAAAGACTATGGTAAAGAAAGAATATTAGCAACAATTTGTTGTCAGTAGTGATGATTCAATGCTTTCAAGTGATGAGGAGTTGATGTGGGTTCCTCCTCATGGTGACCCGAGGGGGGGGGGGTCATTGGGGGGACTTTTTGCTCACTGAATGCACATGCTCGGTCCTTTCCCGTATCCCCTCCTGCTATCTTTACCTCTCACCCGTCTTTGTTACGCCCTCGCTGCACCCTGCGCTTTCTGGGGGCAGGTTTTGGCAAGTGGGGGTGGCTTGGACTTCTCCTTGTAACTCGGCTGCAGGGTCCCAGTACCTAGAGGTACTTTCATCAAGGTCAAAAGCCCAGAGAAATGAGAGGGGGCAAGAGAATTCGCGCTCGGGTCCTCTTTCGCCTCTTCATTTACGAAAATGCCACAGGGGACAGTATGCATGTACGTGACCGGGGACTACTTTTAGAGTATGTTACTCAGAGCCGTAGCCAGGGGTATGCAGGGCAGGCTGAGCCTGCCCTGCTCTACTAATAACTCAAACTCTCTACGCTCTCGACGCTCTACTAATAACTAGAACTACTGGTATTCAAAGACAGTGCTTAAACAACACGACTATGCTATAAGATTAAGCATATATTGTTATACCATACCATATTTTAAATTTACAGGTACTTGACCTTGAACCAGGAAAAATTTGTTTATGTACTTTAAAAATTGGAGGGGTTTCATATTATTGTATAAAATGTAAAATGGTTCCTTCACTACATATAATTGTGAAACACTGATCTACTGTATACATAAACATAGGTAATAAGTTTGTAAAATTTCAGCCTATCTTAAAATGTTTTAGGCCTGCTCTAAATATACAGTCTGGTTACGGCCCTGATGTTACTAGCCCTACATCTAAAGCAGTAGTTCTCAAACTTTTTGTTTGCAAACCATTTAATAATCTTATAAACAATTTTTAGGAACCCTTCCAAAAAGATAGTTTTTATATATATTTTGGCTGCGTTCGGTTCGAATGCATGCACGTATCGAAACGTTTTGGCCCATTTTTTTTTGTTTGTTTTGAATCAAAACAAAAAAAATAGAAAAAAAAGTTGAACCACTTTGATGTGCGTATGCATCCAAACAAAATGTACTCTTTTTTAGGGTAGGTTATATGTATCAATATTTTTTACCTTGTTAAAAATTCAAGCAGAAGATTTTAAAACATTCATTTCAACACCCTCGAAGGCAAGGGCCAAAGTCAGTCTCCTTAGAGACATTGGATCTGCCAGAGGTGTCTTTTTCTTTTAGTATATCAACTTTTATCATTTTACAACCACTACTTCTAGAGATAATTGGCCATAAACAAACTTTAGACCATCCTGTATATTATGCATAATTCACGCTCATTGTTGAGTGCAAAACAGATTCATCCAACGAAATACTTTACTACTAAAGGTTGTACCAAAAAATGAAGTTTTTTTAAATGACTTATTTTAAAAATACACTTGTTTAACTTAATATGATCTGATTTCTAAATGTTCAGAAAGTGTTATACACATTATAAGTAATGTGTACAAAAAGCACTAGAAAAGTTATGAAGTTGTTAATGCAGTGTTCCTCACAACTTCTTAGTGTAACATTTGTCTTCCTAAGTTTGGTAATGTAATCTACACAGGTAACAAGGGATTATTATACAAACCGATGCAAAAAAATTTACATACCTGGCAAGCATCGTTGCCTTCTTCCCCACCTGCACAGAAACTGCTGGCAGGTAAAACAAATAATTTTTCTGTCACTGTATTTATTTGAGACACGCATTCTTTTTCCGCCACTACTGGTAAATCCACCGCTCTAATTCTTAATGGTATGGGACCATCTAAAAACAACAAAGTTACCTATATTAAATCATATTTGTCACTTGCATTGATTCTAAATATTGGGAACTTAAATGTAATATATCTTGTTTCATCAAACTCATACAACTTTTGTTATATTAAACTTACTTTCTCCCATGTATCCATATCCAGTAACTGTACACCTTTGTCCTGGATGAACATCTCCTCCTCCAACAGGCAAACAAACAAGACAAGCACCATACTGCATAGAAATCTGGCCTGCCAACTTCAACAATGCAATATTATTGTCCAAAGTCTGTGGATTGTGATTATGATGAACGTACATAGTGATAACACGCTGAGTCTGAGCATCTGGACTGCCAAATTTGTTGGTCAAGTCATAGTCTCCAACTCGAACATATATAGTTTCGCCTGCTTTGATTAAACTGGAAGTGAAGTGGGTTTTATTTATTGGTTTTTGTCAACTGTTGTACTAAATTTGAAACATCAACATTGGTCAATTTGAATGTAGTACTTACTTGGTAACACAATGAGCTGTAGTAAGAACCCATTGATAGCCAATCAATGCACCTCCACAGAGATATTGATTTTGAGAGTTGATCAGAGCAACCTATAAAATTAGAAAAAAAAGACTGATATACATATACACAGGCAACTCTCATTTTACAAACATATGATTCACAAGCATTTACTGTAACGAACGTCAAAATTTCATAAATATATTGTTTATCTCACATTATTTAATTCTATATTGAATAAGACATTATATTCAATTATATATCATATACAATAAATCTTAAATTATACAAAATTTACAGTATAATAAAACATACTGTAATATTGTATTGACCAATAATTCCCAAACTGTGTGCCATGGCACCAGTGCTAAATTACTAAATAGGCAGAGTAGGCCCCATGCCTTTTAGGGGACCAAAATAATAAGGATAAAAAAACAGATCAAAAACTAAAATTGATTTGATATCAAAAGGAAATTACAATAAGGTTTCTTAAATTGTGGTGGTGGGATGACGTTGACCTCTTCTGGGGTGCTAGTACAGAGTGGAAACCTAGAGTTCTAGTATCATGAGGTGTTCCCGCAGAGCCTGCAGAGGCCAAAAACTCAGAGGCATGAGAGGGGAGAGATAATTCCCGGTTGTGTCCTTGCTCACTTCTTCACTTGCAAAAATGCCCTAGGGGACAGGGCGCGTGGCAGCAATTGATGCTCTACTTTCTGGAATTTGTTACTAGCCATGCATTTAAAATAACCGAGCTAATGCTCCTTTTTACACTTCTTTTTCATCATGGCCACAACATATGACTCTACTCTTGCACCAAAGTTTCCTTGCTCAACCCCTGCAAAGGCTTGTAGTGGCGATACCATTGCTCGTGGTGCAAAGCATTCATTGAGTTCCATTAACCAACCAGACATGTTATTTTTTTATGACCAGAAATGATAATAGTTTTTTCTCAGTATCTCCAATTGTGATTCATTGTACTTTGATATCTGTTATTGGCTAGGTTGATGATGTGTCTCGTACCAGCTTATTGCGCCCTGGCAAAAACAAAACTAAAAAAAAAAAGAAGAAGATAAGCTTGTTCCCATGGGATCCATCCCTGCTCCACCTTCTATTGTAGCCTAACTGTAATGGTGTCCAATCTCGATCCCCAAAATCCAGTCTCTTCCCATTCAGTGTCTCCCTGTTGTGTCAGTCTTCAGAAACCAATCTGCAACATGGAGATCATTTTTATCTTATGAGTTATGATAATATTTGTTGTGACATCTCTCCTGACCAGTTCCGTGGAACAGTACTGGTTGCAGTGCAGCAGGAGTTTGCGGCAGTGAAACTCAACCTTGCCACAGCGCTGCAGGCAGTGGCTGTCACCTGCCACTTGCCCTAGTGAGTGACCATCTGCTTTGTTATATCTTTTGCTTGATCAACACACTTATCACCAGGAGATCATTGATCTCATCGAGTTGCCTTCACCCATAATAAATTTAATCACCTTGGCGATTTCAACGTCATAACATCTGGGGCTCAATCAGCAACTTGGCTCATGGTATTGCCATGCAGCCTCTAACTTCTGACCTGGATATTTACATCCTGAATGTTGGCTCCGCTACCCATCTTTCTTCTGCTCACAGGAATTGGAGCACAAAAAATCTATCATTATGTAGTCCTGCTGTGGTACCTTTAGCTGATTTAGTTCGTTTAGTTACTTACTGGTTGGTCCACAATGACCTATGTGGAAGCAGTCATTACCAAGGAGGCAATGCTCCTAAGGAACCAGGTCACTGAGAATTGCAGCAAGCTGACTGGCAGCATTTCTCCAGTTTGGCCAAATGTGATGGGTTAAATCTATCTGCTTCTTTGGACAATAGCTATCATCATATTAACGAATTCATCCTTTACGCTGCACGAGAATCCATCCCATTCGCCTCGGGAAAAATGAGGTTGGCATTCAGTTTCTTGATGGAACCAGAGGGTTGACACTGTAATCCGTGATCATAAGTGCGATATCCAACGCTTGAAACACCATCACCACCAGTGATGGTACACCAGTGAACTTTATCATCTTCAAGACGCATTATGCAATTGCATGTCATTTTGTCTTGGCCGTGAAGTGTGCCTCCTGGCAGGCATATGTGTTGTCATTGAATAGCCCCGCATCCCTCTCTTGAGTTTACGACTGAGTTCATAAGACTTTCAGGAAGGGAGTCAAATCCAGTGTGTGCACATTGAAAACAGGCGGAAGGTTTAAGTTATTACAGGTCCGTTTCTTGTTGCTACCACCTTAGCGCAACATTTTGGTAACATAAGTAGCTGCCAGAATTATGAACCTGCCTATTTGACTACCAAAAATCAGGCAAAGGCCAAGTCTTTGGTTTTTTCATCCAATGGGGCCAAACTATATCATTCCATCTTGGAACCACATTTTGATGCATTCACCATCACATTCTTTCGATTCATTTCTTACATTCTACAATAGACCACAACGTGTTGTTGGTGCCTTCTTTGACTGGAAGAGGCTTATACCACCTGGTGGTATGGTATATTTTGATCTCTGTATGAGGCCAGGTTACAAGAACAGTTATCCACCAGAGTCTTTCATGTGAGCACTGGTGCAGCCTTATAACCGCTCTTCATTGAGGAGACGAAGGTTCCCCAAGGTAGTGTTTTAAGTGTAACCATATTTGCAGTGGCCATTAGTTCCATCGCCCTGCAACTACAAGCCCCTGTCACTGCTTCACTGTTTGTAGACGATCTGGCCATCTTCTATCGTTCCTACCACCTTTTGATGATAGAACGCCAATTGCAACTCACCATCGGCCGGTTGCAAAGGTGGGCTCTGTTCACAGGATTCTGCTTTTCCTTGGAGAAAACAATGTGTGTACACTCAGCCACTTGCACTGGCTGTCAGGCTGTCATGTTGAACCACTCTTGTCTCTGGGTGGTACTCCACTCTCCACTAGTGGTAAAAGAGGTGGTTTGCTTTCTTGGCCTGGTGTTTGACCATAAGCTTGGTTGACTTTCCCATCTTCACCAGCTTCAGCTTTGTTGCCGGAAAGCACTGTATCTTCTATACATCTTCACCCATCCATCTTGGGGAGCTGATTGTCTAATTATGATGATGTTAAACTTGTTCACTGGTCTGGTCTCGCTTGATGTACAGTTCAATGGTGTTTTCTTCAGCTAAACCATCCTACCTCACGGTTTAAGAGTATTCAACATGCTGGCATCCGAATAACTTTAGGCGCATTCAGAACAAGACCTTTTATTAGCATGTGTGCGGAGAGCAGCGAGCTGTCATTCCACCATCTTTTGGAAGCCTCCAATCACAGCTATGTGGTATGGCTTTCTGCTAGCCCTGACAATCCTGCATACCAGTGTGTGTTGGATTCACCCAATATGAAGCTGTACGCTTGGAGTATATCCTCTCCTCCTGTTCTACTCTTAATGTATATGATACCACACATATTGTAGAAGCTTAGGAATGGAAGCTACAAACTAGTAGTTCTGTGAACAGTAGACCTCACTCCATTATTATTTAAAATAAATTTAGCCTAAATAATGAATATATTTTTAAAAAATAACAGTAAAGGAACTTGGATAACAGATAAAGAAAAACAATTACAAATGACAAATTAATTAAAAATAAAAAATAAAAAAAATCCACCCTATGGGGGAGAGGAGTTCGACCTAACGACCTTTGGGTTATGATTCTAGCATGCACCCAGTGCACTAATCTGGCACACACAGGTGAAGAATTGGAAAAATACAGTAAACCAAAAGTAGTGAACATGAGATAATACTAAATATAATGTGATTACAACCAAAATTTAATCAGTGGTGTGTGAACCACTTCTGAGTAGCTTGTGCAAGTTTGAAGTACAGTGGACCCTATAGATCCAAACACAATCCATTCCAGGACATGGTTCGGTTTTCAAATTGTTCAGATTTCAAGTTAAATTTCCTCATAAGAAATAACGTAAATTGAATTAATTGGTTCTAGATCCTCCAAAATTTAACCAATATAAAACATTTTATGCGCTTCTTTGAGAATGATATTGGTAAACAATGATAAAACAATGACATTTAATTTTAACAGTTGAATGTTTGTGCATTTATTAATAGTACATACATAAAAATAATGTACAATAATAATAGTAGGGGGAATACTACTGTCCAATGGAAGGTAAATTACCCTTCTTCTATGTAAACAACTACTGTAGTTGAGGGTATCCGACCTTTTCTCCGAATATCAATTCTTCGAAATCAATTCTTCGAAATCAATTCTTCGAATAGCTTTTCTTTGAATATCAATTCTTCGAAATCAATTCTATTGTGAAAA
>JAQIWH010007564.1:0-11266 GCA_034695005.1 Cryptops parisi | reverse complement strand
TTTTCAGAAATGTCAACAACATATTTTAAATTTTTGGCTGTGAACAATATAAACCAGAACAAAAACAACAAACGAAACAACCTAAAAATATTCAATGTAACATTTCAAATACATTAACATGTTTGCCTATTTTTAATTTGTGTTTGATTGTTTGGGTTTTTTATATTTTTTTGGTCCCAAAAATTTATTTATTATTAAGAAATTGTTAATTTTTTTCTCTATTATATTGAATTCTGAAACATATTTTTGCACCCTAAAATCTTGGTGCCCTGGACAGATGCCCGACTTGCCCACCCCTAGGTCCAGCTCTGGTTGCAGGCACCACAGGACTTATCTCATTATCAGCTGGTTCACTTGGTTCACAGTATCGTGTATTTCCTTGCGGAATTAGGCAAGATGGTGATATTTATGTGGGAGCCAGGACTCACTGACATCCTTCATAATGAACTGATAGATGATGCAGCTAACATAGGGCTTTTTTATACCTCACATGCCACCAGTGTCTTTTTTGACTGAAAAAAGGCATATGACGATATCTTAGTATAATAATTCGTTAAGTGTGATCAAATTAGGAATGTGTGGGTGCATAGGAGGGTCAGGTTTTTTCCTTCTTATTTTACATTTTTTGTTTTCTCTCTAAACATGTGGTGAGAAGGGGGAATGGTCACTCACTCTCTTGTTGGGTAGTGCAGGGTACTATAAAAACACATGTGAAGAGTTAAGAAAGAAGTGAATTCATTCTGGTTGTTGGTGAGTGTTTACATCAATTACCCTTTTGTGACTCCAGCTACGACAGACGAATGTTGCGAAACATGAGCTAAAACAACAAATGTTGTAAAGCAACATGAGTTAAATCAATAATTAGCGTAATGAGAACAGAATCGTTAGACGGGCTATTTAGGCCTACTAGCCAATTTCAGTGGTGTTATAATGTCAAGTATGGACAACCCTCTTGCATCCGAAAAACAAGCGATAAATTCTATAATAAACAAGTGTGCTTGAAGCAGCACTAAAAGTGTTTCATATTAAATGCTGAGGTTCTGCCCTTGTAGTAGCTGTAGTAAAATGATAGCCATGGCATAATATGAATGAATCAAATTCACGCTGAACAATTCTTGCTTCATTCATATCAATAAGCATAGACCCATTAATGGTACAATACCACATTAGATTAAGTAAATAAGAAAAAGAACCCTTCATTATAATGAGAGCAACCAGGTCGTTGTAGCAAGGGGTAGTCGTCCCACGCGGTTGGCACACGCGACGGAAAAATAGGCGTGACGTATTGTGAAATTCTAAACCGTTCTCCCTTGATACAGTGAACGAACATGAATTGATTAAGCATGAATTGACACAATGGTAGATTCGTCAGAACATTGTTGTCCTTCAACACATAATGAATTTACGACAGTTCTCAAATACATTTATACAAAATATACATGTACAGAATTTATTTTTAAAATGAGCATGCAAATATTTAAATTTAACATCAAACACAATAAACTGAGCAATAATGACCAACATATTTAACATTAATCTAAAGCTAGTTTAAAATTGACACTTTTGCTATAACATTTTTAACCTGTTGCTCATCGTTCGGAAATTATGAACAAAAGTTTTCCTTCTTTTAAGCTAGCGTATAATTTAATGGTACTATGATATATAACTTTACTATTATTATACATGTACTACAAGTCATGGGTATATTCTTGTATATATAAAATATCTGTACGGTAATCAAACTATTAGCATGCTTGTGCGCTTAGTATTGCAGGTTTATGTTATATTGTGATTATTGATGTCTTTGAAATTATTGGAAATTAATTATTGTAAAACATTTACTTAGTTAATTCAATGGTGAATGAAGAAGGGCTCGTCTGCCATTGATTGATGAAAGAGTGTTATAAATCCAACAGTATATTGAATGGTATTGCTTCAAACAAACTTTTGTACTCGTACATATTGTAAATATTGGCAGTATGGGAAAATGAGACAAACACTTTTAAAGATTAACAGTTTTTATTTGAAAAACAAAGACATAAAGCAAAGGTGTCTTCATTCCTCGACCATCTGAAATGAAGTAAAGACATTATTAGTGATACATTTTTAACTCCCACGCAAATCAAAATTAAACTTTAGCAAAAGGTATTGCACCACTTTAACGACAATGATTTGACAAGCTATTAATAATGATAATAGCATCTTGGGAACATCTTGAACAATATTGAATCTAAACACCCAAAAAAAATTATTGCACAAATTCACATGAACAAGTACGTGAGAAGGAGAAATTATTCAAACATTTGTTTTTTGACAAATTACCCACAATAACCTAGAATTAGTGTAAATCACCTGATTGTATAAAAATAATAATTAATAAAATTGGACCCAAAAATTGTATATAGACTGGGAAAAATTACTGTAAAATTAGCCAATGTCCTTTCACTCATGGATTTGTTGACAAAACCACAAAAGTTCTCCTGAAGTTGCTGTTGTAATGTATGCTCTCAATTATCCTGCTGTTATGCTGATCCATATCCATATGCTGATTAATATGCAGTGTTAGACTAGAGTTAATTTGGGAAATTTTGGAGTTAGGTTTTCACCTCTATGCATAACTGAGATTTAATCACGAATAGTTTTGAATACTTCTCCAACTGCCAATATGGAGAAATCTAATCAGATTATAGTGTAGAATTGTAATTTTGAATACTAAAATTCATTTTGGTAAACACTTGGAATTTGACCTTTATAATAGTATTGAGTATTATGATATTGATCATTGAAACTTATAGAACTTTTAAAAACTTAAGACTACTTTTCACATTTGGATAATTAAATCAATTGGCTATTTACCTTTTCAAAATCATTTAACTTTACCACTTTTATACTGTTAACTATCCTATTTAATAAAAATTCAGAGACCATTTTTTTTGCTATTTTTTGCTTGCGAACTGCTATAGCCAACCAATCGGAAATGAGCTACGTCGTTTGTGCATGAAGTAGTGCCAGACCAATCAGAAATGAAGCTCGAATGACGTAGCCATGACTGAGTTAAAATAAAGCTCAAATGACGTAGCCATGGCTATGAGTTAAACGAATAAATAACTAACAAATATTGCGACAGCAATATGAGATATGACAGGTGATAAACAACTTTTCCATCCTTTTTGACGGGCTATTTACTAGTATAAATATAATTAGAAAAAAATTGTTACAGTTAAACATACTTCACTGCCCAAAAGTGTCTTATTTGTTGAAACACATCATAGAGATTTTGTGAAGCCCATTAGATTTAGAACTACAGTATATAGAACATACAAGGGGATACATTTTAGATAACATACCACTATACAAATTTACAAATTAATTAATTTAATTAATTTCTGCTACCAATTTGTTCTGAGGGGGTGAGCAATGGATGCTCATCCATAGATCGGTGACATCATTGTCATAGAATTAACTTTTCAAAATGAAGAACTAAGAAGCACAAGGAATTTGGGTACTTTTTTAGATGCCCATGCCATGTGGTGGCGCTGTACTTAACTCTAATTTGATGCCAGACATGGCTGGGAGATGAAACACTTAGTTTTTTTCGTAATTTTAGTATTCAAAACCATTAAAATAATTTTCACAAGTGATCAAATTAAATCGTGAGTACATTTTATTGCTTGCATACAACAAATAAACCATACAACTTTCAAAACATAGACTTCCTTCTCACAACCTCACATGCAAACATTCAAAATACACACAGTCGTACTAATTTAAATTCATTTACACAAAGATAATAAACATCAATATTTACTGCTCAAACATTCAAATGATAACAAACTTGACCGTTACAATAACTTCCACACGGATCAATTATTTCTGCCATATATATTAAACTCACGCAAATCGTGTAGGAAAATGGCATCTTCCAATGACCATCCCAAAGCGTCCATATAATGGTGTCCAAAGAAGAATCAAAATGCTCAAAGTCACGTGCAGAACGTGATGGTAACAATGTTCAATCCATGTCTATTAATGGCTATTAATGTTCAATCCGCATGTGAAGCAATATTTCAAATTTACATCAATTAATGTTCATTTAATGGCAGCTGATCACGTGACCAAAACTACTTCGTCTGCAATTGATTATAATATAAATCCCAAAATGTAATCGTTTGGCGGGCTACGCCCGCTGAATAGAACGATTCTTCCTCTGGCTTTGCTAGCTAATCCCTTTTACCGCATATTTAATAAATTACAGTAAAATTACTATAATGCCATGAAATGAAATTATACAGTATGTACAACCTTCAAATTATACAACAGTAGGAGGCAAATACTTTGCCATAGCATTCAACATACAAACAAAGATATTTTCGCTTTTATGCGCATGTCGCCACACAAATTTAATAAAATATGACTCAGACAGTTGTCTCGCAGTTCTTTTTTCTCTCTTGTTCCTACACTCCAAACTACCCCACAATCTCTCCAAATTTTGCATATGTACACCTGTTTCAGGGTCCACAAAATTGCAACTGATTCACCTTACAATGATAGTATCCATTTTCCTGTAATGTTGCACTGCAATATGATTTCCACGAATCCGAATAAATCATTGCTCCTGGTTGTTTTGTATAATGCAGTGCAAAAGGTTTTCTGAAGATCTATTTGGAACTTCCACACAAAAGATCTCACCGGATTGTCTACAAATCCCACCAAACACCCACTGTTGAGGAACAACACGACCCGCATTACTTTTTCTTTTTGAAAACATTGTCTTGTCAACTTCGACAATTATATCTTCACCACCAAGTTTCTTCTGCTTTTTCCCACACATTTCCGAAGCACACACTTCTTGCATATAATTATTCCAATTAGGCATGTAGATTCACAGCCAGAATCTACAGCTGTGCCTGGACTCATGCCCAACGCTTTCTTGCACCACGCAATAGACGTAAGCTCACTGCACCAACAGTTAATAAATTTAATTGTCTTCACAAACGAAATCCTGCTACCTTCCAACCATGTTCCAACACGCAGACCCAAAGAACAACCACAACTGTTCAACTTACATCTCCACCTGTACACCTTTGTGCAAGTACAACTTCATTGAATGTTCATTAGGACACCTTACGTTCCATAGGAAGTATACCATTATCTTGCAAACATTTAACAGCTTCACTTTCAGTTTTTGGAAGATCCCAAATACCAACACAAACATTTCTTGGCGTGTTTTGCGACGAACGTTCTCCACACGACATAGTTTGAGCAGACGGCGAACTTTTCCCACACGACATACTTTGAGCAGACGAATTTCCACAATCTACTATTCTAATTCAATGTTCACAGTAGTCATATAATTAAACATACAATAATTACTACTGCATACATGATACACTACTTTTAAAAATAACCAATCAAATTTTCCGATATGGATTATACATGCCAAGGCACCCCCTATCGCCTGGTGGCTAGTACCGCCAGTAGCATGGGCATCTAATGAAAGAGTACCGGAATTTGAATGAACTGTTTATAACTTGAATTAATGGTAACTTGAACAATAACACATTGTGAATGTATCACAGACAATTGATATGGGCTAATACAATTCAGATTATACAGTAGAACGTTAACTACTCTTAATCATGACTACACAACTTATCTCATTGGCAGTAGCGGTTCGTGACTTTTATTTCTGAGAGTGCTGCTCCAGAAATTTTCAAGAACTGTTATAATATATAAAGATAAAGTTTATCCACATTTAAATTCGTTTTAGTCTTTAGTGAGATGGTATAAAGGGCATGAAAAACAGACGAGATTTTGATTTTCTCCTCACAAGCTTGCCTCGGCTTGCATTTTCCCCCAGTGCGCAATGCGCATGCGTGTACTCGAGCAACAGTTTCGCTATAGTAGGTTTTCGAAAGCGCTGACTTTTGGACAGCTCTTTCCCACGCTTACCAAGCCAGCTGTGCCACGCACATACGCAGAAGGCGTGCCTAATTAAACACGCTTCGTTCAGTTGAGCTGACTCGTAAGGGAGCTCCACATATAATTTAGTTGTTTTTTGGTAAAAATAACAGAATCCTCTCAGAAGATAGCCAATGCATTGGCATTGGCTATTGACATAACACATTATTGATAATATTTCCCACAATGTAAACGTTACTAAAATTCATACAATCCTTTTTGTCAGCCAGTCTTCCATGTACCCATAGGGATTATCTTGTCTTCACTGTTCATTCAAGAGTCTCTCAGGGCAGTGTTTTAAGCGTGATCTTGTTTGCAGTGAATTCCATTGCCAAACAGATGTGTGACACTGTCCCGTTTTTTGCTGATGACCTGGCCATCTTCTGACATTCCTATTGTTTATCAGTAGCAGAGCGACAGATACAACTTATCACTGGTTGTTTAGAGGAATGTTCTAGGGTTACAAGATTTTATTTCTTCCAGTGAAAAGACAGTGTGTGTCTATATTAGTCACTTGCATTGTGATTATGCGGATCCATCTTTGACTTTTGGGGGAATTCCTTTTATAGCAAAGTAGGATTCTTTTGATTTTTTATTGAATGCTCAGTTGGCTTTCCCATCTTCATTAACTGTAACTTTGGTGCAAAAAAGCATTGGATCTCTTCCAAATCCTAACTCATTAATGTTGGGGAGCAGACTGCCAAATTATGCTGACCTTGTACCCTTCACTGGTCAGGTCTCTGCTTATGTACAATTCTGTTGTGTACTCGTTTACACGGAGCTCCGCAGCTCCATAGTATCCATCATGCCAGAATTTATATTATCTTAGGAGCATTTCGAACAATGCCCTGTTATAAGCATGCGCATGGAAAGTGGTAAGTTTCCATTTCACCATCTTCTGCAGCACGCAGTTATATGGCTCAGTTTTATGCTATTTCTGACAATCTTGCATACTCGTGTGTATTTAAACCTCGTAATATATGTCTGTATGGTAGGAGACTCAGCATGACTCATCCATGCCTTACATGACTTAGAAAACTTCCAGCCAGCTGTATGGCCTCTTGTGTTTTCTATGAAAGCTTTCTTTTCTCCATGGAGGCTTCCAAAAATACCATTCATGATTAATTTAAGCAAATTGCAGTGCTTCTAACCACCCTGCCTGAAGAGTATGTTGAAGATACCCATGTATATGGATGGATTAAAGGATGGAGACAGGGTAGGTTTTATATACTTATATCTCTGATTCACTGTTAGTGACACATCGCTCCATCTTTATACAGTGTGTTTTCAGCCGAACTTGTAGTCATTACGAGGGCATTGTCACTAATCCTTCATAGCCCTGCTTGTCAGTTCTTGGTCTGCTTGACTTGGTGATACTGACTCATGGTTAATCAGCTTGCGGAATTGGGTAAGTTTTGTTTTGTATGGGTGCCAGGGCATTTCGGAATTTGATGTAATGAACTGGCTGATAAAGAGGCCAAAACAAGGCTTCACAAATCATATTTTACATCTGAAGTTCCATTAGCCGACCTGCAACTCTGGCAAAAATGTTAATTTTGTTCAGCCTGGCCGATTAAAAGCTGAAGTAACAACAACAAGCTGTGTGCTATAAAAGAATGGTCAGAGTATGGGTAGCTTCTTTTTTTAATGTCAGGAAGAACATTTTTCCCGTGTATTTTGTTCATCATGGAGAATTATCACTTTGGTGCCCCACTTGGGATACCCACCCAAGTGTTGGTCCATCATGTTCTGGTAGGCTGCCCGCTTTATAAGCCTCTTTGTAGATGGAGCCTTTCGCCTCTCAATCTTTCAAAGGTTGGGGAACCATGTCCTTTTCACCCATTGTTTTCGGGTTCTCGAAGCTGGCGGGTCTTGACCAACTTGTTTAACTATTATACTGTACAGGGTCGTGTGTTTCTGTGGTAGGTATTTGGAGTTTAAGGACGACACCGACTTCTATGAAAGTATATCCACCTATTCTGTAGGCACCATATGACAAGCCTTTTGGCAGTTGGTGCACTTCCCAAGACTAAATACCTACCTACCTACCTTTTGTACTTTTTGCCGTGTACAAACACAACTTGATCTGAAAATAAACAAATGACTGTGGTAATATTTGCACAGTTAGCCAGGAAGGTTTCAGCATATACTCAGTCATCACATTCATATTTTGGGGGTTGATACAGTTTTTTTGCACTCCTGTAAAATTTCAAAGAAGTGACTTAATGTTGTTTCTGCACTCACTGATTCAATTGGTGCGTTCATAAAAATTCAAATATCTACCTTGCTAACATGATTTAGGAATGCATCTAGCATGATAAACGTTCATTGGTTACATCAAATATTCAATACACCAGTAAATGTAATGAATGTGAAATTTACTTTTAATTTTCTTTTCTTCAAATAGGAGGAACCTATTTCAGCCAGTCAGAAGCAAACAATAAATATGAAATTGGAAAAATTTCGTAATGAACCTTTTACACTGTTATCAATTTTGGAGAGACCACTTCCTGATTATGTACTTTCATATATTGTTTGCATTTTAACATGAAATATCATGTCACATTGAATTTTAACTACCATTCTAATTTTTTCAGATATTTAGAAAAATATTTGATTTTCTCCATGCTTCTGAAGAGGCCAGTGCAGGATTAACTGCTAAAACATCAGGTGTAACTGCAAAATCCCAAAATCGACTTGTTCACAAACTGAGTGCAAGTTCTTATAAATATACACCTGAAGTTCAATCTTTAAAGTGCAGTTACAGCACTGCTGAAATGGCTGAAGAAGAAACTGAGCGAAAAAAGCTAAAGCTAACTGCTTCTCAACATTCAAGCTTGAGTTCAAAACAAAGTTCGCCATCGCAAGCTAAATCTTCCAAAGAAGAGTTCCATATTGATTCAAATTTGGGATTGGCTGAATCAATATTTGAAATGTTAGTTATTTATATAGCATTAGGGTAGCTGGGATGGAAGGGGGGAGAGGAGGACACATGTCTTATTCCTAAATTTTGGCGAGATGAATAATATTATGAAAATCATAAAATTAATATAATCATACCACTGCGTTCTACAAAAACTGGCTTTAATACAACTAAGTGTCCCATTAAGTCCTTCTTGTGTGAAGATAAATAATAATAATAATAATAATATTTGTGTAAAGATAAATGTTTGCTCTTCCCCTGACTGTGGGTGAAATGCTGGTTATGCTGAATGGAAAAATAACATTATGCTCTATATAAGTGTATAATTTTTATAATTTATAAAAACATGAAAACTTCACCTGAAATCTGTGTGAAGATAAATATTTGCCCCTACGCCTGTGACTGAAATGCTGGCTATGCCCATGACAGTTTACAAAATTTCTATAAGTGTCAGACAATGCGCACTGCACTGACAATATAGCATAAACACAAATGAGCACCAGACAAAAGAACTCTTCAGGTATGCAGTGAAGCTAAAATGTTGCGGCAGTAATAATTTCATTTCTCAGTTGCTGAATCTCTCACTCAATTAATCATTAACTCAATAATTTAATCACTCAGAAGTGAACATAATATAAAGCATTTAATAAAAAAGCACAGGTGATCCTTGTATTATGCGGTACTTATACAACACGCTTTCAATATCACCCACTTGTGCCGTGTGGGTTCAGTTTTAGGTCTAACACTGCAGGGGCAGGTTTTCGCTGGGCACTACCGTTTCCTCCTGCATCATAAAACTCTGTTCCATGTTTATCATCCCCATCTCATCACCATTTCTGTATTTCCATTTTAAATAAAGTCTGAGGGCCAAATGACATAGCTGTAAAAGCCAGTCGGTGCCCTTGTTAAACCCAAAGAACGTACCTACCTCAATATAACCAGTGGTAAACCAGCACGATGTTTACAAGCTTAAGAGTGAAGGTAGGTAGGTAGTTGGAGAGATGAGGCGCACCGACAACAAGGTCATATGGTGCCCACGAAAAAGGAAACGAGAGGGAGAAACCATTAGATGCGGTTGATCACAAGAGAAAGTTGGAGAAAATGAAGTAAGCGAGGAATCAAGTGAGGGGAATCACCCAAGATTTCAGGGAGGGTACGAGGTAATAGACACTGGAGACGGAGGAAAGAAAGAAGAGGGCAGTCAACCAAGATGTGAAGGACAGAAAGGGGAGCATTGTACAGGGCACACATGGGGAGAACTCTTCCACGCAGTAAGTATGTGTGAAAATTTGGTGTGACCGAGTCGTAGACAAGTAAGGAGAACTTCGTGGATCCGAGGTGTTGACATAGGAAAGGTCTCGGGGGTGATGGCACCATTAACTGCACGAAGCTTGTTATTAACGGTGGTCGTCCACTCCTGGTTCCAAGCAGAGTGGACTTCCATACTTGCCCACGACATGATATCACTGGGAGGGACCTGACGAGTGAAGAAGCGGTCGGTCAGACCGAGTTTTGTGGCAACAGCATCGGCCTGATTGTTCCCTGTGATACCAACATGGCCAGGCACCCAAAGAAATAAAATAGAGTGATCATGAAGAAAGTGAAGGTGAAGTAGGGGATGGATAAGATAGACCAAGGGCCTGAAGTCTACTATAAGAACCCAAACAAATTAGGAAGTGAGATTCGTCGGTGTACGGACAAAGCGCAAGCGCTTGAGCAATCGCGACCAGTTCAGCTGAGAAGACGCTAAACTGGGAAGAGAGAAGACCACTGAAGGTCCACCAGCACGTGGTGCAGCCGACGCCTACAAGGTTGCCTTGCTTAGAACCATGGGTGTAAACTGGAACGTAAGCATTGTGAGCGTGTAGAAGGTGGTGGAAGCGACAGGTGTATTCAGCGTTTTGCGTGGTAGACTTGGAAAACCAGGAGAGGTCGGTAATGAGGGTGATCTTTGGAAACTCCCAGGGAAACAAAGATGGGGTGGGTCCGGGATCCGGACATAAGGCCGACTGGACAAAAGGCCGACACGACCATAAGGCCGACACGGACAAAAGGCCGACAGCCAAAAGGCCGACACGACAAAAAGCCGACAAGACATAAGGCCGACACGGACAAAAGGCCGACAGCTAAAAGGCCGACACGGACAAAAGGCCGATACGGACAAAAGGCCGACAGCCAAAAAGCCGACAGCCAAAAGGCCGACACGGACGAAAGGCCGACAGCCAAAAGGCCGACACGGACGAAAGGCCGACACGGACAAAAGGCCGACAGCCAAAAGGCCGTCGGTGGTTGATATGTACAGTATTTGTATATGGAAAACACATCTACAATTTACACCAAAGACCATCGACAAAGACTATCCTTGTTAGAGGATCTTTGATT
>JAQIWH010007563.1:0-11269 GCA_034695005.1 Cryptops parisi | reverse complement strand
AGTTGTGTGGTTCCATGAAGAAAATAAGTTGGAAATATGGGGAAATGTTGCAGAACATAACATGGGCATGCGCATGCATTTAACTACCGCCTAGAACAGCGTTTTTCAATTAAACCCTTTTATATTTTGTGTAACGAAACAGATCCTCTTCAGTACATAATAATATGCCGCAAGCGAAACTTTTTGTTTTAAAATGAAATACCTTTAAATTGAAGATACAGTACAAGTATAATAATACATGCTATTACAGCAGTGTTATTTGGGCACTGTTTTTGAGTCCAAGTTGTTCAGTTTTGAGTATCTACACTAGAGATCTCTGATGCGATCTCCCAGGCTTAGGAAAGAAATTTTTAATTTTAGTCAACAAATTTAAATTGAAAGTTATGTTATGTTTTTCCATGTTTTTATTTTAGGAATTTTTTTTATTTTAAATACTAAACTTTAAACTTTAACTCTAAACTTTAAATTATTTTATTTTATTATTTTAATTTATTTTATTATTTTCCATGTTTTTATTTCATTTATTTATTTTATTTTATTTTGCACGAGCCATAAGGTTCAATTCCACAAACACAAACCACTACACATACATATTCAATCGCATAACAATATATATTTTTTTTAAAAGTCTATCAAACACTATGTATGGTTTTTCATCTACATTATTAATCCTATGCACCCAACCGCGTATTCTGATGGGTAAACAGTTCCATAACGGAAAACAAACAAAAGGATAAAATTTGTCCTTCCAAGTGGAAGTGATATGCTGCACAACAAATTTACTCTGATAGGTTCACTATCACTTCCATATATACATTGCTCACAAAAATGTAAGGATATTTCAAAATCTTCATACCATTTTGAAATATCCTCTAATTTTTGTGAGCAGTGTAGTTATGGTTATGCACATATTCACCTGTATGCGATTAAAATGATTAGATCTGACATTGTGGACACCCTTTATATTTGAATTCAAATCTACTTTCAAAACTATATTTTGGACACTGAACTGAATAGTGAAAATGCAATATGTTAAGACTGGGTCAATTTTAGAATTTTTTCTTTCAGAATTTTTTTCCTTTGAGAAAAAAGATCATCCTTTGTTGTGTACCTGTCCTTAGTTTATTCTACTGGATAGTTGGACAATAAATTATATTTTAAAAAATTTAGAAAAAATTATTTCAAAATCTTGGGTGGGGGGGATCCCCCTTCTCCTCTCCTCAAAGTGGCCTGGATAAAACACTGATGCAATTGTCAGGTATGCAAATGTCCTAGATTTATATGAACCCCATGGGTAAGATATGACATTCAAACCTATCAAGATGTTATCAAACAATAATAACACCAAAATGGCAACACTGGCTTTCAGTCACAAATTTTGTTATGCTCCTCATAATGCAACCATTGTTCCATATTTCTATGTAATATGAACTAAATAGGGCCTGATTTACCATTAAGCATGAACCATACAGTAGTTGATAATGAAATAACTGAACTAATAGATCGATCAGAATGATTTAGTTAATACATATACGTATTAAGATCATCAATCTTATTGGGAAACGTTTTTTTGGAAAAATGAATGTACGTATATATAATTGTGTGAAACTTGTTTATATAATCATTTTCATCTGTAGTTTTATTTTTGCATAATAGGAAGGAACGCATGGAAACTAATGTGTAAAAATAAAAATAATGTTTAGTTATATAAGAACACAATTGAAGGCTTGCCCAGAATAGCTTTGTATGTTACAAAAATTCAATATTGAGATTATTATGGAAATCGTGCATCATATATGAGCCTTGCTAGTGCCGCCAACAGACAAACTCATACGTACATATATCACTTCGAAATTGGTCACCTAATATATGACAATCAGTGTGTTGCTGAATACTTCTTTTGCCATTTACTCAAAACTATGAATAGTTACATGCAACGTTATTCGGGGCAAAGCTTCAATTACTGTTTAAATTCAATTCTAGAATTAATCTTACCATCGAAAGTTGACTAAGATCCCATAAGCTTAGTATTACCACAGCAATCTGAACATCAGTTACGTTCCCTACAGCAACAAAAAAATCAGGAAACTGTTTAAATGGTAGTTTACAGTTATAAAAACATAAATTTGAGCTTTTGTTTGCTTTGCTTATTTTATATCCAGTGAAAATGAACGAATCATAGTGCGAAGTGGACATTTCTGGACCGAAAACATGAGTTCAGTGTAAATAGCTTGTTTTGTAATGAAAATATCACACGCAGATTTATAATTTGATAGGCCTACATGTATTTCAAATAGCTTCAGAATGGTTAAAACATGCATTACTTTTCTATGAAAAAACCATCATTTCTTTTAACTATCCTAAACTGTTATTTATACGTATACCATTAGACATCAGTTTAGGTTGACTGGTAATTATACCCCTAGACATCAGTTTAGGTTAGTTAAAAACAACAATAACCCCATGCCACTCCTATGGTCGAGGCTGGTGTTTAATACACAAGTGCCTGCAAATGTGTAGTGAAATCTGATTTCTGAAGACTATGTACATGTTGTACATAGTCTTCAATGTACTGTACAGTAGCCTACAGTACCCGTGCATTGAATTCCACTTGACTGCACAAAAGCACTCTTGAACATTCTTTTCTTGAGATTCACTCACCAAATACTTATAATTACACATACTGTACATAAATAATACAAATGGTCAAACATAACTTTTGTAAGTTAATCTGGCTTACTTCCGACCAGTAAACTTAATGCTGGTGGCATGAAGGGTGTTTAGACGTCTGTGATCTTATAAACCAGCAATATTAATGATTAATAACATTTTCTTTATAAAACATGGTTTGAGTTATCCTTCATTTTCATTAAATGATAAACACTGGTATAACACAGCTAAGTGGTTTTAAGGCCTCCTGTCACATGCAAGAATTGAGCAATTTTAGGAATGGCAACTGTGGCAATTCGCTGGCAAAAATTACCAAGGAAAACTGGTTAGCAAAAAGCTGGCATCACAGATGTGCACAAACTGCTGACTTGTTACACTAAAGATTGCATGGGACAGGACACAGGACGCCTTTAGAAATACAAAAGTTAAGAAATACATGTATATAGGGTAATGCAAAATAAGTTGACCAGTTTTCTGTGTAACATTGGATTTAACAAAACAAAATGTAATAAATGAACTACCTAATTAAACTCTTGGATTCCAACCCCAGGGTTGAGTCCCAATTTTGAGTTGTGAAAGATTTTTAATGGGTCGTGATAGATGTTTGATAAAATGTCCTAATCTTGAATTTTGGGATAAAAAATGAGAAAATATCGACTCCGTACTAATCATGTTACAGTATGTCGAGTTTTTTAATTTTCAGTTTCTATTTATCGTTTCTCTCTCTAAACTCACAATGTTGGGTCTCAATCTCAGGGCACATGTGTTTAAAATTTTTGGATCGTGAGCAAAAAAGATTGGGAACCACAAATCTGAACGAGGAAATACAGTTTGGTTCTTGGAAGTTTTTCTGTCCTAGACAAAAAATTGCCTTTCTTTGGTTTACCCATGACATATCACTACCTAATAGTATAATATGTCATATATTATATCTATATGTGAATATATCATAACATATGACATATCATAGTATAATATGTCATGGTTTACCTAAAAGGATAAAGTGTATGGTATGCCAATAATCTGTCATGCCTCAAACCATAGACATAAAGGCCATCTGGCACGCGATTTAGCTGCACGATATCTTCTTAAATTCTGGGAAAATAAATGAAAAACTCCGTGAAAAGTGCACATTTTTGCGAACAAGAAGGGGTGGACATAAAATCATCTAATTTGATCACAAATATTGTTATGTAGCAATAGCAAACATGACTACTTTTGTATGTAATTAATGAATTTACTGATCAATAGAAGTAAATATAATCTGAAAATAATTATATTTTAGCATAGTTCTAAGGTATTGATTGTATCTTTACAAGCTGGGTGATATAAAATTTAACAGAATTAAAAAAAAAAACTATATACCCTTGTTGGTTGGAGGAATTCTTCGATCATATAAAGTCTTGTTTTGGATAATCGCATCCAATCTCTTCAGGTCCTCTGTGGTTTGACTTCTGACAGAAGTGATACAAAGATAGATTAATATCGTAATCTATAATGAATTTAGAATTGTCCAACAACAAGCAAATTGTTTTCACTTTTGTTAGATACACGTGAAACAGGCCTACCTAAAAGTATTTAAATGCTAATGATCTGAAGTCCTTGTTTAGTACTAGCAGTATTTGGACTTACCAAGATTGTGGAATATAATCTACTCTAACCCATTGGTTTAATAACAACAACTCTCTTAGTTATTAAAAGTCATGATCTAAAATCTACATTATCTAGTTATAAGCATTGAATGATATTTGTTTTGTGATGGTTGGTTAACATAACAGTATATTGGCTTATATTAAAAGAATTGCTATTGCTGTATTATATATCTTTGCTATCTTTGTTATCCCAATTTTGATGACTTAGCCTATCTGCTTTATTGTTTTGCTGTCTCATATTTTAGCTAGTTATTCATTACAATAAATTAAATGGCACTTATATTCCTTATATACTATCATTATATACAGTATTCCTTGACACTGACATGTTGGACAAATGGGCTTAGCATTGACTTTTATAACTTTGGTCGTTGGATATTGCTAGGTACGTTAGCAAATCATGATTTGTTGGTTGAAATGGAACCTTGTAAAATGTGAGTGACATATCCCGCACTAGCTTTCATGAGCTAAATGATTCCATGTAAAGTGGAAAAAAACACTGGAGGCTTTGACTGGTGTATAATATAATTGTGATTCACACGCAGCTATTTTTTGTTGATGAATTTATATATTGTATGTAACTGTAGCTATAAATGCAAAAATGACAATAGAGTTTTTTTTGGTGATTGTTTACATTTCACATACTATTTCTTAATGTCAGTGTAATATAATGCAGCTATGGTCTTCATTTACAGAAGAAATACAAATTTATTGAAGGCTATGCAATAGCTTTAAATATAAATATATTGCGAAAATACAAATATATTGAAGAAATAAAGTTAGACTGAGTGATTGTTGTTTTACCTAGTGTAGGATAGCCATAATGCCCAAAAGATGCACAGCTTATAACAATTGTCCAACATATTACACTGACTTCTCATGTGGTTATCCGACAATGCGAATTTGAAAAGTGACACTTTGAAAAATTATGATGCTTAGCGGGATTGGTCGACTAAAAAGTTGTCGACTCAAATCAACAGTTGCGTCAAAACTCATACATTTTAAATTTATAATATTGCTACATTATTGGATTATCGTTTTCATAATGTACCGATGGATGGTGGATTCAGTTAACTTTAAAAAATTTTGTATCCCGAGCGTGACCATGGCTATGGGGTATAATGTTTAGCCATGACGATGACGTGACATTAGTATATTATGTCCAGTAGTTTTTATTTAGGTTTCATTGTTTTGGTTATTTCTGTCTACCTGGTTTTATTATTGAACTTGGGTGAAATTTTCATTGATGTTTATCTGCACTCAGAAATAGAGTTTTCATTATGTCTCTTCCTTTCAGTGTAGCCAAAACCCAATTAAGGTAACTAATAATAGAAGCTGAAAGGGAAAAGAAGAAACAGGAAGCAATGTTGATGCAACAACAAAAAAATCGGTTATCAAAATAAATAATTAATTGTCAGGCACAGCCATAAATAAGGACCCTTTATTCTCTGCGTCCTTAGAAGAACATAACCGTAAATGTCATAATAAAAAATTAATGTCCTCAAATGTGCATTTTCACTATTAAAGATACGCAAATCGTGCAAGTGATCCATCCCTTGCATCAGCAGTAGGATTTGTCTTTTCTTCCCCCTTCGCTATTTCTTGGGTTGAAATGACAGCAAGTTTCTAAATTTGACTCCATATGACAAAGTGATCAGAATCTGAGAAGTCTGCAACTCGAAACAGGAAAAATGAGCAACAGTAACAAGTTATTATTAAAAGTCTGTATTACCTGGTTACCGTCTATATTACGTTAGCAGTTCATATTACTGTAGTGTACAGTAGATGTTTATATTATTGTGGAGGTTTATACTTTTATTAAAGATGTATATGACTAATATGAAGATAATTCAGAATAATCGTTTCTGACTTTCAGAGATGGTAGAGATGTATTGAAACATCTTTTAATAATAAACTATTATAGTCCGGAAATACGGATATGAAAACGCCATATACTCTTAATGTGGAACTGGTTTATTTTCATTGGGTATAATGATTATTATTAATATCCAAACAACGTATTACCAATACTTCATTAAAAAAAAAAACATAATTTTGTTGTATCTCAGTAGGGAAGTATTTCCGAGCTATTACAGTTTTTATTAAAAGATGTTCACATGCCCTCTATCACCTCTGAAAGTTAGGAATAGTTTCTGAATCACCCTGTATATGGTACATTTACCATTGATTTTTAAGCTACATAAAAGAATCTTATTTGGTGTTTGATGCTGGATAGCTCGAAATTCATAAAACTAATCTATGAGTAAATTCATTCAGCTTTTGGTGATGTTGATCTGATATACCAGTACCAATAGGTACCATATAACAGAATATCACGTGAATTACAGATCATAGTGTGATTCTGTTAGCGTTACATTCGCATGAAAGCCATAGATTGGTATAATATAAGTAGGCCTATGGGTTTTTATCAAGTGAGCAAATTCTAAATTGAGGTAAAAAAAAAATAATTCAGATTGTATGTATCGTTTGACATTTCCCTTTTGACAGTTATTACTAATACAAGCACGTACAATTCATCGTAACCTTTCCCGTTTGGCGTTTTATTGAGCCAAATATGATTCATGATATAAAAGTTGTGGTTTAATATAGTGAATAATATCAGCATTTTATCTTAGAATGGTTCGTATTGAAATCGGCTTTTCATTTTTATGCTTCACTCAGACCTCAGTTTTAAGTTAATGCAGATTCATTCAAAGTGTCACTTTGGTAAACCAACAGGACCACTTACTGAAAGAGTAACTAAAATGTAAGTAATTGAAACAAGCTTAGAGTAGAATTTACATTTTTATTAGGCTTTTAATATATAACATAATATATAAACAGTACTTAATGAATTATTGTTAACACTAGGAGTATGCCAGTCAACAATGACTGGAAAGTGGAAAGCTTTTCTTTGAAGTCT
Source organism: Cryptops parisi (assembly GCA_034695005.1). Lineage (NCBI taxonomy): Eukaryota > Metazoa > Arthropoda > Chilopoda > Scolopendromorpha > Cryptopidae > Cryptops > Cryptops parisi. The sequence continues at coordinate 4,024 of JAQIWH010007563.1, read as the reverse complement.
GATCTTGGATCCCCCTTTTACTCATATTTGTGTACACTCGCGTTGTTATGTTTTTGTTTTCTTTATCTATTAGCTGATCCATTAACTACCAGACTAGAAAGTAGCGTAGTATTTGCTTAAACGGGTCGCAGGCATCAATATTATAAAATGTAATTGAATGATTGAATTGAGCATTTTGGGTCTTTAATCATTTACCAAGCTTTCAATTACATATGGTAATGTGAAGACTGTGTGTGTGTGTATGTATGAAATGGTAATTACTTCATTTAAATTAAATGATTTATTGGTAAATGATGTTAGCCGTTATAAATGTAATTATGCAGTTTGGCTCTTGAAGACCAAACATTTAAAGTACCTGTACTCTGTACACTGTAATATGCACTGTACAGTCTGGGTGTGTATGTGTACATGTATCAATTGTATCATGTATATGTGAAGTGTAGCATGGAAACAATTTGACTCTGGGGTGGCTATAGAAGTCTATTCAGCTTGTGTGAAATGAGCCTGTATCTTTTGTAAGTAGAAAGTCCACAGGGAGATGTGTGTTGGTGTTGGAAAATCCACTTGAGGCGAAGAATGCCTTTTTTTTTCCCTTTCCCAGGGCATTCCCAACTGGACGTTAGAGACTTTGTCGCTCCTTTTTTGATCTAATTGGACCAAAGGCAAGAAAATTGCTCGGCAGTAAGAAAACTGTCACGTCTTTGGTCAGAAAAATAAACGCTTGAAGGGTCGCTTCCTTTGGCCAAGAGCCGGGCCTTGGCTTGTGGTGGCGGGAGGCTCTTTGCCTATTCACGCTTATTCAAGCCGAAAAGGGAAACGTTTTCTTCTCCTTCTTCTCCCTCCCTACTAAATCGCAGTGGAGTTCACCTGGCATTGAGGAGAGAAATGTGGGCGGGAAGAAGGATGTAGAGAACCCAGGGACCAGTAGTAGACCCAGGACCCAATGCGTGGGCTCGGTTCTCATGCTCATTGACACTGAATCGTGCCCATTGCTTTTATTACTTCTTTCTAGTAGAAGTCTTTTCTACTACAACTACACCACCACGCTCTCCGCTCACTCCGATCGTCTGGCTCACTACTCTAGTATTCAGCAGTTGTGGTGTGGAAAGAAGTTGTCCTTTTCGCTCTTTCAGTTATGATTGCTTGATACGGTAATAAGACAACTACAACTCATTGTGGTGAGCCCCCCTATTTTTTTATATGTATATACATAACATCTTGTCGCGTAACTGCATCACTTATACACAGAAACATTGTTGATCATTGTTTTTTAGCCTTTCTTTTTGTGTAGTGATAACGGAATAAGTATCTAATTCACTTACAGTATGTCTGAAACAGTTTGTGACATACACACTGTTCGCTGCACGTGCTGACACGTGCTTTGTTTTTTTGTTTTTGTTTTCCGCTTTTTTGTTCCTGTTTTGGTTTGTATGCAAAGATGGTCAGTGAAGGTTTTTTGGTCAAAGTTGATGACTAACTTGGTCGTTATTAAGTTTCTATGCAAGAATACAAAAATACTGTATTTTTCTTTATGTTTGAGTATAAGTTACGCAAGTGTTTGTGGTGAAAATTAAGGGTACTAATTAGCAAATTAGAATGTTATGTACATAAAATTCATTCATAAAAAAATCAGATGGTTATGTTTAAACTATATTATTACAAGATGATATAGTCTGATATTCTGGAAAAGATCTAGCTTATTTAAACTTGAAGCTCTTGGTGGATTTGTACACCTTACTGTATTACCAAACCAATGTAGCCTAATGATGCTAATTCAGTTTCTTTGTCATCTTTTACAAAATGCATATTGCTTTTTCCCTATACATTTGTCGAAAAAACAAACTTTTTATGAAATTCTAGGTAAAATGTTGAAATTCTCTGATGCTAGAATTTGCAGACTATTTCTTGAAGATCTATGACTCTTTGTCATCATTTTTTTTTTTCGGTAAAAGTAAATCCCCCACACCAAATTGTCCCACCAAGTTGTGTATATAATGAATGAGTTATGATTCTATTCTGTCATTTCCTGTTACACTCAAACAAATGTTGCTTATATGAACTTCGAAACTTTAGGCTGCCCATCACCCATTGGTTTTGGTTGTTCAATGTCACTGGTATGAAATTTTGCTAATTAATCCTAGATCATTCGAGGAAATCTCATAGTAATCAGATATAAAAATCTCAATTCAAAACCTATAATTATATGCATGAGTGACAAAGAGATGTTTTGTCTCACTGTTGGTGTTGTCTTTTTTGTTTTATTCTTTTTTAGTAAACTACTTTTGAGAAGTACACAATTTTCTGTTTTGCCATGGAAATTCTCTACCATGGAAAGAATTTCTAATTGATTAGTGATAGAATGACAACTGGTTACTAGTATTAATTTACATTAGATCTAATTTCAATTTAATAACACTATTTTTTGTTAGTTATTTCTTGTTTCTGAATTGTGGTTTTCCCCAGTTCATCTTATACTACATGTTTATTTATCTCTGGTTCAATATTTCATTTCAACTTTTGACATTACAATCTCATACAAACTTAATTGCCTTATCTGCTGTTTATTTTTTAGGTTTTCCCATATTTACATCTTACTGAACTAGAACTAACACACTATGTAAATAATAGCTTGTTTGTCAAGGAATTCATTTGATACTTAATTTTAAAGTGAATAATTTTTATTTTATGATTGAAAAATATTTTTTTGTCGATACAAAAGTTAATTATCACAAAATAAAAGTCGTAAATTCTAAATTGAAAGCTGAATCAAAAGACTAGAAATTAATGATCGTGAACATCCATAACTCATACATTATAAAACTTGACAAATTGCTTGTAAATCATGCGGGAAATATATATAAAACAATATATATATAGCAATGCTATAATAGCATGAATATCAAAGTGCCGGATACTTAGTTTTTACAGTTACAAAGTTAATTGAAAAGAATTCGATATCATTCAGGAAGGAAAAAATCTTGACCATTTACTAATGTTAAGAGACCACAGCTTTTAATTCGTGTCATGAGTCACTTCAAATTTTCAGAAGTAGTCTGAATTTTTTGTGTGCAAGGAAGTCTGTGCAACTGTAATTGAATGTATGATCTTAATTTTAATCATTCGACTACATGGTCAATTGCTCTTGTTAATCAGTTTTTAGTTACTGTATTGAAAACCGTAGCTACATTGTGTATGAATGAAGTCTACGTTCAGCGAAAATTGGCTGCAGTGTGTACATGAAATAAGTCTGAAAGAATTGTTAAAGAGACTGTTAATTATACTAGTATTACATTTAATATTCTGCCATTGCATAAATGTTTATTTGATATCACGGAATGATTATTTTATTATGCGTGTACTGTAGAATTTAATTTAGATGTATTCTATTTCACTACAATTAGATTCTCTTTGGTGATTAAATTGAGGAATTATATAGCGTATTACTAAATGCGGATGTTGTCGTGTAATAAATTAATAACATAATTTATGTATATATAGGAATGTATAGGCATATTTAGATACAGGACTGTAGCCAGGGGAAGGGCCCAGGAGGCCCTTGCCCTTCTCGAAATTTTTTTCTGGACATGGAACTTAACACTGTCCATGTCAAAAAAGCATGTTTTTTCTTCAATTTCCATGATTTTTAGTGTCTCCCTCCCCCGAAAATGTCTGGGCCTTCCCTGAAAAACATTTCTGGCTACAGGCCTGTTTACATACATATAAGACTATTTTTATTAAATGTGAGCTTTGCATATTATACAAAGAACACTTGAATACAGATAATTCTCATATTATTAGTGACATAAAATATATATCCTACGGTTTAATTTTTTAATAAAATATGATCCGAAAAATATTTTTTGCATAAAATAAAAATCTTTTCATGAAATCATGCAGATCTCAGTGAGATAAGCACGTTTGCATGTCAAGTGGTACATAACAAAGCGAATTTAGTTCAAATTGTGTAATTTCAAAACTTTTCATGAAAACAAGCAGATCTCAGTGAGATAAGCACGTTTGCATG